>BMAO01030601.1:0-66460 GCA_019973975.1 Trichonephila clavata | reverse complement strand
TACGATGAGCAGCAATGGACTGTATGCATATGCATTTTGAAAATTTCTCCATGTATACAATGAGAAACTACATGTCTTTAAAATGTTTCCATGTGTAATTTAATTATACGTTTTGAAATGGAAGTACTTTCTGATGAATTCCGTTAATAATTGGCATATTTTCTAAGTGCGACATTTTTAAGCCACCCCTCTCCACCACATAAAAATTCTGTGGTATTTCGACAAATTTGTTTGCTATATGAAAGAATTTATTATAAAAAATGTCGAATATTTTCTGTGAGAATTTTCTTATGCTTTCCCTATATATCGCACAAAAACAGATTTAGCTGTATATATATTTGTAGTTGTCTTCAAAAGCAGGAATGAATTAAATTAATTGACAAAAAAAAGGTCTAAATCAGTTAAAATTTCGAAAGCTTTCAGGATACACAGCTTTTAATTGCTTTAAAGATTGCGAACTAAACACAAACGAGAAACAATCCATAGTGTACACAGAGACATAATTTGAAACATACCTATAGAAGTTTCAGTTATTTTTTATATAGTGCGTACATTTATTTATAATGAATACGAGCTGTGGTTGCAACTCAGTCCTGTCTTTCTTTTTTTGTCTCCAAAGGTGTAATTAAGCTGGAATTTTTACGTAAAAAATTAAAAAATTTAGAAAGGAAGACTTTTTTGGAGAAATTGGGGATAGAATAAATGTATAAACAAGCTTATATAATAAAACAAAATTAAATTAAAATCTATTCAAAAATATGGTGAGATACATATTTTAACTACTTATTTTATATAATATACTGACATGCAAAATAATATTTTATACTTAAAATTCACAACACGATGTTAGACAGTAAGGCTTATTTCAAAGTTTTGAAAAGTAATACTATGTTATATCTATTGTAAAATATACTTATGAAATACCTAAAAAGAGGAATACCGAAATCTACAAATGTGTTTTGATAATAAAATATAAGTACTATAAATATAACTTTACTTTTAAAAGTCTTCTACTGTGCAAACACATCCGAAAATAATTGAATAACTCAGAAAATTTCGTTTGCCTTTTTTTTATGCATGGTGAATAACATGAATTTGTAATGACAAGGAATGAAAGGTGAATATGAAATGACATGTAATTTCGTCTCTAATGGCAAACAAGATACATTTCCCACTGAAAAAGTGAAAAATTCAATTCTCTCCATGCTGGTTTCAAATTATGCAATTTAATATTTTTCTTTATTAAGAAATATAAGGAGAGAAATATGTTACTAAAGCAATACATTCATTTATGTTGAAAAAGAAGTAGCAAAAATACATATTTTGTAACTGAATAACATTCAATTACTGACTAGAAAAATTTGTTGACAAAGTGAATGTGATGTAATTTTATAAATTTATGTGCATACATGTATATCATATTCATTATAAGATTATTTTTTCTTGAAAATATGCAGAAAATTTTATTCACACTTTTGGAGTAAAAAAAAGTAAAGAAAATATTTGCCCTTTCTTTTCCAATTATTTGATCCTCCATTCTGCTACCTAAATAAAAATAATTATTTCTTGTATCTTTTAATATATCCGGGAATTTAATTTAGAACTTTGCTATTATTTTGCCAGTGTATGTAGTGGAATATATAATAAGATTTTTGCCTTAATGAGATTACCTTATTTCTTAAGAACTGAATGCGATAGAATATTCTATACACACTCTATAAAAAAACCGACGCACAAAGAAGGAGTTGACCTATTGTAATGGAATTTCGTACGCAAAGACATTTGTACTAAACATGCAAATGATTAAAATTTAGTACCCAAATGAAAAAATATCGGGAGCTACAGAGCATCGAAAATGTGCCCTCAGAATGTGTCTGCAAAAAATTATTTTCAATCTGATTGACAAAATTTATGTTGCATTGCGATTTAGAATACCTTTCATCGTCTGAAAATATGCCTCGCCGCAGGATTCGAGCTCATTACGAGCTACTGTCAGTTTCAAAAAGGTCGTATCATTAGATTGAAAGAGGCAGGTTGAGAAAATCAGAGACTCGCTCGTCATATGGGTTGAAGCTATGCGGCCATTAGAAGATGCAAGCAAGAAGGGGGGGGGACACACAATGGCAGATTTTAGCTTCATGATGGTAGCGATCGACCTTGGGACACAGCAGATAGAGGGTACAGATTTATTTTCATATCAGCTGTCAAGGCGCCTGATTCATCATATCAACCATCAGGCATGTGACCAGCACACGAGTGTTCTCCGTGTTTTTTCACAGATAATTGATAGAGAGAAATTTACGCTCTACCGACCTCTACACCTGCCACCTGCCACTAACGCCTGCACGGAACCGATCCAGATTACAGTGGTGTTTGTTTCGATCAAGTTGGAATCATGCTGACAGAGGATGTACAGTGTTTTTTGATGAATCCCGCGTCCAACTGTATTTTGAGGATCATCATAGACCTGTCTAAGGACGCCCTGGACATCGTGCTGTGATCCTGATTTCCGTTTACGCGCCACACAGGCCCTGAACCAGGCATTATGTTTTAGTTTGCCATTTCTTTTGACAGCCGGACCCCTTCGGTTTTCATTAATAGCACACTTACAGCACAGCGGCATGACCAACGGCCTTCTGGCAATTGTTTTGCTACCGTTACTTTTATGTTATTTATTATTTTGCCTTTTTTTTAATTATACCCTATCCTTTTTTTCAGTAAGATAATGCCTGTTCGCATATGACACATGTTGCTACAAACTGTCTTACAGGTTGCCAAACTCTTCCTTGGCTTGCCCGTTCCTCAGATCACTCTCCAATCAAGCATGTCTGGGATATAATTGGAAAGCGGCATCTACAATTTGTGTATTTTGGCAAGAAATACCGAAAAAAACCACAAGGTTGCTTTATCGCTCTATGCCACATCGTGTGGCAACTTACATCTAGACAGAGGGAGGGCAGCACATTATTGAGCTAGTTACTTTGAACTGTAACTTTGAACTAACTCTCTTTGTAACTCTGAAAAAAATCATTCATTTTTACTGAAATTTTAATCATTTTCTATACTGTAAATAATGTTTCTACCGACAATTTTTGTATTTGTCGAACAACTCGGTGTTAGTCCATCTTATTTTTTGTTATAGATTGTATATATTTATATATACACTCAAGAGCCAAAACATTATGACCACCCCTACATTTTTCAATAAACTCGCCTGGATGACGTGGAAGGCACGTGATCAGGTGGAAGTGGTATTTAACTGCTGCTGGAGAGTCTGAAGAATCATTTTTTTCACTTACTTCTGTGTGTGATGGGAAAGGCTGCGGTTTAAATGACTTTGATAGAGAGTAGATTTCTATTAAAGAAAAAAGGTCAACGCAGACTGCCTCGCATGGTGAAGCAAAACCGGAGCCAGACAGTGGCTAAGCTGACAGCCCAATACAATGCAGGGTCAAGCAGAATAGTATCGGATCACACTGTTCAGCTTATACTGTTTGATATGGGGTTACGCAGAAAACGTCCCACTCGTGTGCCTTTGCTGACCAAGCGTCATCGCCAACTGCGCTTGTGCTGGGCCCAGGAACATCGCGACTGGTCCCTGGATCATTGAGAGAGTTGCCTGGTCAAATAAATTACGGTTAGTCATTCAACACGCCGAAGCCATGTCAGGATACGCCGTCTTCCAGGCGAACAGTGGCTCCCTCAATGTACAGTAGGTCATACACATGTCAGCAGTGGCATAATTATGTTTTGGGGGATGTTCTGTTGGGTGTCTCTGGGACCCGTGGTTGAGGTAGAGCACACACATACAATGAATGCTACAGGGTATCTGATCATCATTGCGGACCAGTTGCACCTTTACATGACCTCTGTTTTTCCAGCTGGAAATGGAATTTTCGAACAGGACAATGCCCCGTGTCACAAGGCTAAAATTGTGTTGGAATGGTTCCAGGAACATGATGCTGAATTCCAGTTAATGTCCTGGTCGCCTTATTCACCGGATCTCAATCCTATAGAACACATTTGGGATGTCATGGGATGGCAGCTCAGAGTTCAAAGACCACCACTTCGCAATATCTTGGATTTGCGTGACTGTTGCTTAAATATCTGGTACAATCTGTCTCCGGCCATCTACCAAGGACTTGTGGCATCCATTCCATGGCTGGTTGAAGCTGCGTTGCGCGCCAAAGGTGGGTCAACTCGTTATTGACAGGTGGTCATAATGTTTTGGCTCTTGAGTGTATATACTTTATTAGTGAGACAGAGGAGTGATATAGATTTCTAATGTTGTCTTGCGAAACATTATGCAAGAAATTCACTTGTTGTAGCTCCAGATCAGCGATATTTTGGGTGCTGAGTCTCACATCCTACTATGACCAAAATATGTATGATTGGTGTAAGGTCTGGTGACCTTGCTAACTGAAGAAGTTTATTAACGCCAAATAGGCCAGAGATATGGGATGGGCATGGTGCCTGGCATTATCTTGTTTGAAACTTACCCTTGGAAGGCGTCTTTTTAAGGATAAAACAACCACCCACAGAATAGTATCAGCATACCGTTGATCCGTTTAGGTTGTATTGAGGATGACTACAGACACCTTGTTTTCGCATGAGATAGCAACTCACACCGTCACACCAGCGGTTATGTCTGTATGCCTTTGTAAAGCAACAAGTGATTGAGACCGTTGGTCCCGGTCTCTCTGGACACGAAGACGATGGTCATC
Source organism: Trichonephila clavata (assembly GCA_019973975.1). NCBI lineage: Eukaryota > Metazoa > Arthropoda > Arachnida > Araneae > Nephilidae > Trichonephila > Trichonephila clavata. Next base: position 61,736 of record BMAO01030601.1, on the reverse strand, counting down.
TGCTTCAAATGTAAAACGATGTTCCCCGCTGAACATTATGCGATGCCAGTCTGATGGCAACCATGATGATCGACTGCGATACCACTGCAGACGATTCCGCTAATGTTGTAAGGTAAAAGGCAGACGGGTGGCTTTGAACGTAACACCATCTCAAACAAGCGACAAGAAATGATGGAAAATACCTCGGGGAGATAGAATACTCAGTAATATGTTGAATAGTAGGCACTGAGACCCTTGGATTAGTTCGGGCCAGTAGAATAATCATCCTGTTTTGACTCACATTTGTGCATTTGGCCTTTCAGAGCCCTCATTTCATCGAAAAGTCCCTGCAGCAACCATTGCTGTCAGCGCCTTTGCCTAGATGCGTTTGTGCATTGCAGGTGGTAACCTATTCCTTTGTATGGTCAACAAGATTCACGCATTCTGACAATGCAACCACGTTCGAAGATATTCAGTTGCCTATAAGGCAGGGCTTCTCAAACTTTCAATATCTTTGACCCAATACCCGATCATAATTTTTATTGCGCACCCTTCCATTCAATAACAATGTACTGATTTCAAGAAAACTACACTTTAACGCTAAGGCTACAATACGAATATTACCTCCTTAGTACCGCCGGCTTATTTAAACGTCTTACTCAAACAAAGTGGCAATTGCTTTGGAAATATATATGCATGTCTTTCCGATACACTCCGATACTTCCGATGCATTTTCAAGTGCACATGTGCACTGCTATCCACAAAATTATTCCGAAGATTTTAGAATGTAATAAAACTACCTTGACAGTGTTTGCGGAGGATTTACTTATTTCAGAGGATTTTCTAATTGGTTCTTTTTCTTCCTCTTTATCCAATACATCCCATTACACGCCCTTACATGGAAAACGGTAGCAAGTGTAAATGTTAATTGGCAGTTAAAGCCTCACAGGACCCTTAAAATTCGATTTTTTCAATTTTTTGTAAAAAAATTATATAAGTTAAAACCTCAACGTTTCTAAGCATTTTGCTATCAAAGTTTTGTTGATACTGTAAAAACTTAAAAAATTATTGAGAAATAACTGATAAAACGTAAACAAAAACTTGCATGTATCACGCTTACTTTTGACAGCTGACAGAACACATTCCAAACATTTTAATATATAGCGGATTAATTTTAGTAGAAGAGCCCCGCCTAGTATCAAATTGATTATCTACGGGTGTAGAATGATTGCAACTCAACATTTAACTTTGCTTTAACTAAGCGGGATTGTTTATTTACATTTTCATCTTGGATTTGCATTATTTTTCATTTGTAATTATAAGCAAGTGATTATGGATGTTCCGTGCAAAACGAGATCATCTGGAAAGAGACCTAAGAATAAAAGATTTCAAGGAAACAGGTAAGTAAAAAAATATTTTTCTGAAAAAGGTAATATTTTGTTCCAAAATATATCACCTAACAAAAGTTTATCTTCGCACAGTTTGAGAAAGGTTGCTATAAGGTCTTCAAAATCACCATGGTGGCAGCAATCGTTTTTTATCCAGGAAATCACAACGGCGAAAACGAAAAAAAAAAGATACTCTTTTCGCTTCTATTACCTGTTTTATAATTTTCCAGTTGCTCATCCAAAAAGGCTCGCTAAGGACACTCTTAATATTCATTGGCCATGGAAAGTCTATCATTTGCATGTTCAATCAAGATGTTTTTGCCTATAAAATTGCATCACAATCAGACAATTTCTTCTCGGTGCTTCGATTTTTTTTGCAAAAAAGTGTATGTGCTTAAAAAATATAGCACCAAAATTTTTTAATTAATTACAACTAGTAATACAATGTTTTATTAGAATGCATATATTTCAGTAAAGTTATCGTTAGAAATACATTAATTATAATGTATTTTTAACATGTGAAAAATGTAATTTCTTCAGACAATTACATTAATATATGTCTAGAAAAACCATTAATGACGAAACAACGAGCATATTTTGTTATTTTCTAGAGTTATTTTTTCGAAACTGAGTTGCTATTCACACCGACATACGATACTTATAAGGAATGCAAATATACTACATAATTAATAAAGATAAAAGCAACTGAAATAAATTTAAATACATTGCATACGAAAATCGTGCAAGGAATAATAAAACTATTGAAAAATTCCTTTCTTTCTTCTTTATCCTTAAAATATTTTAAGACATAGAAACTATTAATGTATCTTAGTTCATGTGAACGTTATTGTGTATTCTTTTTTTAAAGAGAGGTGCACTTAAAATAATTCAATTTTTATTTTTATTGAAGTTTAGAAATGAAAGAGTGGATAACAAAGCGGGGACAAGTAATGATAATTTTAAATAAAAACAAAGAGGTAAAAGGGAATTGTTTTATGCATTAAAAAAATGTCTTTCACCTTTTAGGAAGAACTTAGTAATTCCTAAAGATGTGGATTTGTTCATAAAATGAATCAATGGCATGTATCTTTTACTTAGATCAAATAATTGATTCCTTTTTCCATTTAAACATTAATTCAAAGCAATTCCAATTATTAAAAGGCTAAATGATACTATTCATTTTTTTTTTAAAAAAGGTAGTAAATGCTTTATAATTATCTATTCAATTTTATAATAAATTTTGTTTTATTTGGTTTTAAAGTGGAGCATTGAAAATGGATAAAATGTGTCACATTTTTTTTTTGTTGTATTTAAATGAAGAAATACTTCGATTTTATTATTTGTGAAGCATTACTTTAATTGCATTATTGTAACTTTCAGATATTAGATTCTTTATAACACTTTAAATATTTAGTTTTACTTTGAAATATTTAAAAGTCTGGAAAAGTCACTATTTTACGTAACTTAAAATGAAAAGATTTTTTTTTTACACATGAGCATTTAATTTTTTAAAATCGTACAATGTGTATTAAGATATTGTCTCACATTGTGATTTAAACATAAATATTGAATATAATGGGTTTTACAAATTCTTTGCTTACAACCTATACGTGTGATTTATTTCAAAATATATTTAAAAAATATGGATTACCTTTCAAGTTAATCCTCTCCACAGAAAGAGCCACTACATCCCATGGAATCAAACCACCTGAACTGTCTAGCTACAAATCTAAGACTTCAAAGCGATATTTGAGTCGTGATACATTATTTGGCCTTTTTATATGGAATTGGCAATTAATTAAATCGATCTCTTCCAGTACCGCATTCATCAATAGTATCAACACCCCTCTTTGGAGACTCTGCCCTTGTTGCAGAAAGATAATGTTTCAGAGAGAGAGCCTAATCAGGATGATTTATCAAAATTTCGTTTAATGAACATTATCATTGAGTTAAAATGTGGCATTATTCCCCTTGTTAACCAAACAATAAGAGTATTGAACATTTAAGGACATATCCTGAGTGTTAAATATAAGGATAAATTTTTCATATATATAACTAGGAATGTTGTGGTGCAATTTGCATAGTAGTGATATAGAACATCGTTATCTATTTGAGAGAAATCTATTACAAATATATCATGCAGAATTAATATTATTTATAATGTGCATACTGCGCCAATATCAAGTTAATAAAAATTCATATTCCAAGAATTTCCTTTAAATTACTTTCTTCCAGTATTTACCTTAGATACTAACAAGCATTGTACAGTTTTATTTCATTACATGCTTCATATTGGCAGTCTAAAATATGTAAGCCACATCTATTTTTAAGGAAAACTATTCTGAAATTTTTTATCTAAGTAATTCACCCATAAAGAGTTTATACTAGTTTTAAAGCTATATCCAGTACTAAGACTCATTTAAAATGAGAGCCGTTCATTCAAGATGCTCTTTCTTAGCGAATCATACAATTTTAAATTTTGAAAAATTTCTCAGCTTCCACAAAATTTTCTAAGTACTGAGATAAATCAAATAAGTCATCTCTTGTACATTTTTTTGAACATTTTCTGATTAAATGTAGTATTTATGTAAGTAAAATCTATAAAATGGTGTATTAATCTATTTTTTTGATAAAAGATGTATTAAAGATGTAAGAGTGAAGATTATGCAAGGAGAAAAATATGTACAAATGACGGTCGGAATGTGAGTACCCCACGTGAAAAAATCTACCACCATAAGAAACCACATTTGCGGCATGTTCAAGGACAAAATGAGCCTCTGCGTAGAACATAACTTCGTAGAATATAGCAGTAGTTGGCCGGTGTCCTGAGGTTATTCGTGTACAAATGACAAGCAAAAATGAGCTGCCAACCGCTCAATGGAAATGTGTGTTTTATCAGATATCAGTGGGAGTGGGAGACTATTGTACCCATCGTTCATGAACGAATACATATCATAAACAGCAAAGAGGTCAAATGATTGGTCACTGGTGTTATATGCTAAGAAAGGGAAGTCAAAAGGAGGAAGACAAAGGTCAAAGTTGGCAATTTTCCACATCAATCAACGAAAACAACATAATACCACTGAAATTTTACCTGCTCTTCCCCTTAAAAGTTACCATCTCTCAGTACGTTGCTTCAGAAACAATTCTAAGGTGTAAAAGGATACTATAAATTTTTTTGTATAACAGTACACTAAGTTTTATAAGAATGATTTCTTTAAACTGATTTTACGCCACGACACATATTTAATGTTTTATAAGTGCTAGATGTGTAGTTTAAGGTGTTTTTTTCGTAATAATATTTCCGTGTGTAAAAAAGGTGATAAAACCTATTTTCATATTCTATCGATTCTATTTCGATTCTATTTAGTATTCTGATATATTTAGGACTTGGAAAAAAAGTATTTTTTTTTTTGTAAAAGTGCAAATACTATATTTTATTAGCTATGCGCATCTCTGTTTATTCTAAAAATGTATACAAATACAAAAGCTCTTTTGACACGTTTTCTTTTCATCCTCATTATAATGTTTTGTTAATTGTCATATCACTCTCATTAACCAATAAAAAAACCCATTTTTTCACACAATATTTGCGAATGGTAAAAAAATCAGATTGATGGATGGTAGCGTTATGATCCAGAGTTAATGAGCGAGAAGGCAGCAAAAAAGTTACTATTGATTTTATAGTTACTATTGAATACATTTTTTGGTTCAACTTACAGTATTATTTTGTAAAACATGTTTCTACAGAAGCATTCGAAGCTTATTAGTCTTTAACTAGCGTTGCTCGAAAATATTGTCAAACTTATCATTAGTGTTATCTCATTAGTATAAAGCGTTATGAAGTGTTTCATGATATGTATTTTTTATTTTATAACATTTCTTATTTGATACTCTGTGTGTAAATTACATATAGTATATAATTCATTACATAGTATTAGAGAAGCATTTTACAGAAAATTATGATTTTAAGCTTTAAAAGATATGCATCAATTAAATAAAATCTGTATTCTCTACTTCTAGTGCTTATTTGAAATTTCTAAGCAATGCTTTTCAGTTTATGCGTTATCATGAATGCCATGCGAAAAAGTAGTCTAAGACATTGTATGGCACTAGCAGTTTAATGTCACTTACACTATTGTATCAGTCGAAATGTTTCCAGATATCATTGGGGAGAATGCTAGGACACGCCCTGTCATTGATTGATTTTTCTCAATTCGTGACCTGAATTCTATCGGACGTTTCAAATTTCGCTAAAGTGTTTGTTTTAAAGAATTCTATATAGAATTACTATGCCAATCTCCGAATTTCTCATATGGATTTCCAAAGATACTGTTGTGATATTGTATACCAATGAAATACCGAGTCACGTTTTTGACTTCCATTTCACACAGCCAATTTTTTAATAATAAAATAAATTATTTTAATAAATGATTTTAATGTTTAATATAGTCATGAATACAATACGTACTGCAATCAGCTTTTGTATTATTAGACATATTTGGAATTGTTTATAAACTCGTAGACACTAAAATCTCAGACGAAAGTACTTAACTTGGTGTAAATTTAGAATCCCATCATCCATTTTTACTTCTCAGAGAATATTTGTTATGTAATATAGTAAAAAGAAAAAAATATATCTAAAACTAAATGAAGAACTAATTCGTGTCTTTCGATGCAATTTATCCATGAAATTTTAAAAAGATACGCATTTCATGAATCACTTCAATAAATGTCATTTTAGCACCAGTATGATTTCTCATCTTATGTTATGTTTTTAGGTAAAATGATTTCATGATAGATAGAGTCCATTATTAGTTGTGTTTATTACTTCTTTTATTTTTCATTGCGATTACAGTTGTAATTTGAAAGTCATAGCAATTAGTAATTACTTTAAAAATCACATTATTATAAAAGTTTGAAAAATCTGAGCTTTTAAGAAAACAAGAAAAATATGGAATGGAAATGCTCTAGATAATAATAACCCATTAACTGACAGATTAGCTTTGAGCATACATCGTTATACACCTTTGTTATTAATTTTAACTAAGCGTTTTAATTTGCTAAATCCTTCTCTCCTTAGAGTTAAGTTTTTAATTTGCTAAATCCTTCTCTCCTTAGAGTTAAGTTTTTAATTTGCTAAATCCTTCTTCCTTAAGTTAAGTTTTAATTTGCTAAATCCTTCTCTCCTTAGAGTTAAGTTTTTAATTTGCTAAATCCTTCTCTCCTTAGAGTTAAGTTTTTAATTTGCTAAATCCTTCTCTCCTTAGAGTTAAGTTTTTAATTTGCTAAATCCTTCTCTCCTTAGAGTTAAGTTTTTAATTTGCTAAATCCTTCTCTCCTTAGAGTTAAGTTTTTAATTTGCTAAAATATATTCATAAAACGTTATTAATATATAACTTAGTTATGTTTATAATCTTTTTTAACCGTTTCGAATTTTGTTGTTTTCTAATCCAGCCATTCGGAGAACGGGTAGATCCGCTAGCATGCACACACTTGCATATATATATATATATTTGCATTGAATTCAAAAAATTTTCATTACTTTTAATCATTTTCTTTAGCAACTACACAGAAAAAGTTTTGTGGTTATAGGTTAATTAGGAGTGATTTTACAGCTAAATATTAGGAGTGATTTTACGGCTAGAACGTCCGCTGGTGTCATTTCGACACCAATGTAGTTTATCATTATAAAAAGATGTCGTTCAGCAAAATATAGTCCGAAGTAAATATCATTAGTAAAGCAAACTTTCCAACGTTCTATTGCGCAATTATTTGATTTTGAATACAGTGTTGTTAAGTTCACAGTAGAAATGAATCAATTATACTAAAATGGGTGTGTCTAAGTGTTCCGTTACATAACATTTGCTTATCTGACCATACATAAAATTTCATTCGATTTTCGAACTTAGTGCAAAGCAGACACCATGAAACGATGGTTCTTAGAAAAATTCCAATCCATCAAATAAATTGTTTATTTGTTGCCAGAGCTTTCTGAGAATTAATTAGGTCTAATTTAGATTCGGATGATGTCATAAGATTGAAAGAAAGTGACCGCAAAGAATCCAAAGAAAGTACAGATATAATTGATAATATTCTTGTAAACCCTGATATATATGTCGTTAGGGATGGTAGGAATGGGTACCATATAATAGTAATGTTCCCGGCACATTTGCGTCTCGAAATGCTTTACTGCAAAGTAGTGGTCCAACAAGCTTCGCGAAACATATAATGTCCACGTCAGTTTTTTTATGATATAGAGTCATAATATATAATAATTACATGAAATAACATTAAGAAGTCTTAAAACTAAACCCTTCTGAACAGCAGCCCTGCAATTACTTAGTTAAAACAATTACTTTATATATTTTAAATAATGGTATCAAAATAACACATGTGGAGTTTTAAGGGGAATTGAAATCGCTGACGTTCTAGTGTTAAAATATTAAATTAAAAGCATATCGCGATTACTGAAGCGAACCTTGAAGCTTTTATAGCTATTGGGTAAAATTTTCCATGAATAGTTAACTTATTTATTCTAAATTATGCACTGATTTTTGTTTTCTTTCATTCTATGTGGTATTATTAGTCTTGTTATTGGTAATACATTTTTTTTGCTTCGAAATATAGTTCACTGCATCATTGGCTAACTAATAGAAATAAGTTTTTTATTGGTAGAATACTTTCAAAATGGCTCAATTTTTATGAAATCTTCAATATCTATTTATGAGTATTGATAAATTTTTAATTCCGAAACTACAATAGTATTTTTCTGGAAATATTTGTCTATTATTTATGTCTTAAATTCCAAGAAGATGTGTGCTATTTAACGATTGTTGTATTTTGTTTTCACGGAAAAAAGTATGGTAGTTAATATTCTTGGAAATGCTTCACTTTCAGTTACACATCTAAAAATTTATTTGAACAATTTCTGATGTTTTTGAAAAGAGCAGATGTTTGAACAGAAAAAAAAAGTATTTTACGAGCCGTTTTATATAGAAATATAAGAAAAAATGAAGAATTCCTATTCCAAATGTATAATATGTTTCGAAATTAACATTTGTTTAATTCGGAACATATTGTACAGTTGATCACATACTATCGTATCATTTTTTATAGTTAAAAGATTTTGAGAGTACTCAAACTTACTCTCTCTCTCATTTGGGCATATTCATACAATAATGTTTTCTATACAGGACTATATTTAAAATTCACTTCACTCGCATAGCTGTTTCCTAACATGTGACATGCGCATATTAATGTTTCTCACTCACAGTTATATAATGGAGCATAAGTCCTAACTACATTTTTATACCCTTTTCTACTCTTCTGCAATTAATAAATTTCTTTCATTACTTCTAAATATTCCCATACTAAAAAATATACTTAAAGAAAAACCAAACACTACTTTGGCTCCTGAAACAGTATACAAGATTAAACTATGTATCCGTGTAAAATTCACTGTATAAATTGTTTCAAGAAATACAAAAGTATCTTTATTTATTAATGAAAGCAAGGAATAATTTTCAGTGTTTGAGGAAATTACTTTTAAGCATAAAACGTACAGATAAAAAAGTTGTTTAACAATAGAGACGCAATTGCTATTCCATTGAAAATATTATGTGTTCCTTATTACATAAAATATCTTAATTTTTATTTTATATCCTTGATACCTAATTTTCAAATAAATTGATATAAACTGGGATAATAACTGAAACTCGTATTTATAATAAATATTGGAAGTATATAACATCTGCAAAGTAATGCTAGCAATTTTCTCTTATAACAGACCATCTACATTTTTTATGTAGATTCTTAAAATAAATTCCAGTTAAAAATTCTTAAAGAGAAAATTATTTTTCTTTTTTCCCTAATATTTTTATTATTTTTTCCCCCTCAACTACTAAGAACTCACACACAGAAATAAGAAAATAATCTTGAAAGAATGCTTTCAAACTCTTGGCATATTCCTAGAGAACGCTAAGGCGAGTTTTTAATTTTATCAATCTTGTTTTATTTTTCGTATCAGTTAGCAAAAGTTGGTTCAGATTCTTTTCATAGAAAAACATTAATTCAAGAGCATTTAAAATTTATCCTCTTCGAAAGAAACTGAAGTGAAAGTTTAATCCAACAGATTATTTTTTCACTGTTGCACAAATTAAAAGCTAAAGAACAGATTGAGCAACGTATGTTAAATGCGTTAATAAAAGCTTCGATTTAATGTAATTAGGTATAAAACGTGCTAGCTTTAAACACTTTACCTTTAATTAATTTTTTTGCTCTAGTTTATAAACTCTATTTCAAAAGAAAAAAAAGCACAGACTCATTCTTAACATTTCCGAATTTTTTATATTTTTATAGTACAATAAATAGTCAAGTAAGGTAAATTTATTTGACTAGTTAAAGAAATATGTGCTTGTAAAAAGATTTAAGCTGGTTTTTTTGTTTTGTTTTTTAATCAAAATACTGAGATGCGCATTCATATACATTTTATACATATATATTATTATTGAATTAAGAACTCTCAGAGGTTTTAAGAATCTTAAGAGGGTTGAAAATATAAACAATATTCAAATATATATAATTCTTTGAAATTAAAATTATTTAATTCTAATCTGTTAAACATTATTTAAAAAGGAATGGGTTTTCAGAAAAATGTAAAATATTTAAAATATAATCATAATTTTAAAAATAATAAGCATTTGAAAATAATAATTATTTATATACAAATTATTATTTATGTTTTACATTGCACATGCTATTTTCTAAAATATAGCTTTAATTACTATCAATAAATTGATTTCTAAAGTTAAATGTAAATCTTATAATACACCGTAGTATTTTTAAATAAATAGAATAATAAATTTTATTTTTTTAAAAAATAGAAATATTACATTTTCGAACTTTTTTTTAAAAAAAATTTAATGTTATTCAAATATTTTGAAATTTCAAAGACATATTTTCCTAAATTAGTAGGGTTTAGGGAGTATGATACGTTTTACAATTCTTTAAAGTTTTATACATCAAAGGCTACTATTTTAGAAAATAGCATGCGCAACACAGAAATTACTTAAAATTTATCACAAAATTATTTATTTGCATATTCTTACAATTTTTTAAATAATGATTATATTTCAAACATTTTGTACTTTTTTGTAACCATAATCTCCAGTAAATAATGTGTAAAAGATTTGATTTATTTAATTTAAATTTAAAATAATTATACCTGTTGAAAATTGTTCATATCTTCACACCACGAGACGAAATTAACACCCCTAAAACTCCTCAATGTTTAATTTATATTTCTTGCGTAATTTGCGCTTTATCATAAAAAATAAGATACAATAATCCTATTATTTGTATCACTAATTAAATTTTGTTATGAATGGATATTGGTTGAAACTTAAAAGGTACCTTACCCCTTTTAATTTTATTTCAGTTTTGATATCTACAAGTATATAATCTATATTTTGTAACTAACACAATACTTTTCCTATCTATTTCTCTTCCAATGTATAATATTTGCAAGTCTTACAAAAGCTAACGATTATTTTATTTAAATATAAGTCCATTTTTCTACATAGGTTTGTTACTTTTATTAACAGATATTTATTTTGTTTTCCTAAACATCCAATAAAAATTCTGATTTTGAAGTGATTTATGTCGGTGTTAATTTAAAAAGTATGTTTCATTAAAAAGTCAAAGCTAAATTCCATGTCTTTGTTTTCTCCTAAAATATGTTAAGCTAAATGAATTGTTCTTCTGCATAATACCTGTATTAAAATCTCCTTAAGGCCATTGTTCTGCATTGTACGCAAATTTCAAACATTTACTGATTGAAGGAACTGTTTTTTATATATACTCTCGACTCTTTTTGTTTCTACACAGTCTTTTTACACGATTTTGAAATAACATGTTTCGCAAATATCATTCTTAACGATTTTGTTCAATCTAAATATCCCCCACTCTCTTTTAAACAAAATCATATAATAGATTAATCAAAATAGAGTCTTGCTATACCCAAACATGTGTGAGCGACTTGGTATATTTCATAACTTGTTTACTTGATTGCATAAATGCAATTTTGATAATCACTCTTTTATTTTATTATATTTTTAACTTCAACACAGCATTCCGTTTTCAGTATAACTGTCTTTTGTGCTAAAGCCATTTTGTATGAAGATGATTGCAGTTAGATATTTTGAGTTTATGAAATAGACAGTCGATAAATTAGCTTCATCTATTAACAGCTGATTTAATTTGCTGAGGCCATTAATTGTAAACATAAGGAAACCACTTTATTACTGATAAGTCCTGATCCAAAAACATAGTGGGAGTTGGAAGTTAAATACTTTAAAATGACATTGGCAAGATAGCTTTTTATTTTCAAAGTATACAATAATACCTACTAAGTACTACATTTAATCTCTACGATAATTAAGATTTCAAAATCTGATTTTAAACTATCACGGAAGCTTAGCAAGACCCATTTAAATGCAATAAATGTAAACATGCGTTTCGTTTTAGATTGATAGATTAGATCTGACGCGCAACGATATATTTAATTATACTGAAAGCGAGCCTTACAGTTTTAATTTGTTAGTTGATTAGCAGATCTCACCGCGTCTGTGACAAGGATAAATCGTTGATTATGTTTTCTATTTCAAGGAACGTTGTTGTTTTGATATCTAGTATTTGTTCTTTTGCTAGTGTTTTGACATACTACATTCGTATATTTTTCAACGGTTTGCTATTTGCAGAAATTTTACTCATGCTTAAATAACTACAATATTACTTACAAGTTTGAAGAACAATTAATAAATGCACGGATTTAAAAACCTATTGAATACGTACAGCCAGTAGAAATTTTGCTTGATGATAGCACTATACCGATGTTTCATTTAATTGACTGAAAGAAGTGTTAAAAGCAGATATTTTATATTCAATTGATTCTAATTGTTTTAAATAATTTTATTATTACCAAATATTTAATATTTAAGCCTGTTTTAGAATCTGTAAAATATTTGTCTAGATGGCAGTTATTTGAAAAACGAGCATTTTGTGTTAATGTCAATGATAATAATATTGGAGAAATTATTCATTCTGCTTCAGAATGTCCCTCTTATTGAATATAATACCTTTTAATTCATAAAGTAGATGTGAGCAATTCTAAAATTAATATTGCCAGAGTATCGTTATGCTGTTTGCGATGCAATGCAGATGAACTATCAGATACAAGATTAGTGTAATAAACAGGCGCAAATACTTTCGGAAGATTTTTCATTATAAGTATGTTTACCTGATGTTTTGAAGCTGTGAGACCTCTTTACGAAATTTATTAAATTTAGTATTATCAATCAATGTTTGCAGTAGTATTTAAAATTATAGTATGAATAACGTGATATGTTCTTCTCTAATATAACATTATCTATATATAAGTAATTTCTTTAGGTAAATATGATTTGAATATACTCATTAATATACTATAATGTATAAGAACTACAAATTATATAAAACTGAACACAAAGTATAGATATTGATATAAAACAGGCTATGGAATGCCTGAAAAATGTTAGTTGTTAAAAATAAGATAGTCTTGCTGATAAAAACTAAAAGATTACCAAACTAAAATGATACAAGTATGATGAGAGCAAGTAAGTATTGAAAAATATGGATTAGTTAGAGTAAAGGGTATAAATGTTCTGATGGGGAGGTAAATTTACGTTAAAATGTGATTTTCTCAAAATGTGAATTTTTCATTTTCGATGTACCTTTTCTAAAAAACTACTGTTCATAAACATGTAATTTTTGTATGATATCCATAACTTATAATAATATATACTAAAATGAGCTTTTTGTGAAAAACTCAAAAATTTATTTTTTACAAAATTTTGTGTGAAAAAAGTACATAAATCACTATTTCGAATACAATATCTTATAAATTAATAAAAAATTCGAAATTAGCTAAAAGCTCATTTCCGTATAGTAAAGAAGCTGCATTTTACTTGTATACAAAATTTCAAACATTATAGATTTTGAGAAAAGGTACATCAAAAATGGACATTTTAACATTATCGGGATAGGGGGTTCTGATACCCTTAAAATTTTAACGAAACCAAAAATATTATATAGATGGGCATCAACAATCATATAAGCAATTTTAGAAATAAAACAAGAATATGAAAAAAAAAATTAATTCAATTCTTACTTAGATCAACAACAAAAAAAAATACTTTAGTTACTTTTTATTAAATAGTTACAATTAATATAAGTATTATATATATATATATATATGACAGAATCACATTATAAGAGATAATTAATTTGATTAATTACCATTAAAGTATCACATTGTCATCCAAAACAATCGTGTTTATAAAATTTCTGTCCAACTGTACAGCCTTGAAACGTGAGAGAAAAAATCTTTTAAAGTTTTGACCAAAGTCGCTAAAAATTAAACCAACGTGGCTGTATCTGTAATTCTGCAAAAAAAATTAATTTCAGTCAATAGGTTTATTTGATTATAATTAAATTATCGTATTGTTACCCAAATCAATAGTGCATGGAAAATTTCTGCGCAAATGAGTGCTTTAAAATGTGAGTAAAAAACTAGTAAAGTTTCACACAAGTCATCCAAATGGTCGCTAAATCGCCAAACATGATAACAACTTGGCTGTATTTGTAATTATTTAAATAATTGTTTTTAATCAATGTTTATTAAGTATTATTAAATTACTGTATTGTCATCCAAAATAAGCGTGTATATAAAATTTCAGCTCAATTAAGTACGTTAAAATGCATTTTATTAACGATTGAAAATTTGAACAAGATAAATGTAGATAGAGTGTGAGCTAATAGTAGGAATTGGAAAAAAATAAAGCTTAGTAGTAATATCCCTAATTTCAATTTGAATTTTTATATGGTGTATGTACTTATAGACTAAATCTTCTTTGTGCAATAGTTATGGTTTTTTGTAATGAAAAATAATTTTTTTCAGTTTTATAAATATGTAACATGGATTTTTTTATTACTTTTTTTGCATGAGATTTTAGGAACTTATTTAAAGTGTTTTCATCTTAAAAGAATTTTTGCAACTGTAAAACTCATACCCGAATTTTCCTTAAGTAACATGTATTTTTTGCACAAACTCTCTCTTTACACGATTTTCTTAGGAACGCATCTACCGTTTTAAAAAAAAGAGTTAAGTGTATTTTGAAACCAAGATAACTTATAAAAATTGTGCAAAAATGCTTTTTACCTGAATGCATTCGATATTTAATAAACTATCCTAGTGCGATAAGTCTCCATTTATTTACTTGAAATCTAATGATATATTTTTCTGTCAAATGTATACTATCACCAATAATGTGATAGTTGCTGAAGTACTGACCTTTAAATTTTGTCAAAATACAATTTGGTAGATTAAAATGGTTAAGAGTTTCGCGAACTCCTTTCCGCAATCGTTCTATAAAAGATATTTATTAAGCTTGAAATCTATAGTAGCTCATACCTATAGAATTCCTAGTGGTCAGCAAAGCAAGTAGGAGCCGCCCTTTTACTTAAGAACCATCGATTAAAGGCTAAAGGCAGACGCTTTCGCTTCGTGGCCATTAACTCATTTCCCAAAGTAAAGCAGACATCAGTAGCTTTAACGTGTCATTTTGACTTAAGTCCACCTTTAGCTTAGGAGGTTCCTCAAATGTAGGCTTACAAATGTAAGCTATTGTAACCTTAAAGGAGATTTAAAAATAGACACAAGAAATAAAGATAGATTACAAATAATTAATAAACTTTTAATACAGATTTTCGATCGATTTCTACTTAAGGAAAATAGAAGACTTTATTATATTCCAGATTTAAACAACATTATCCAAATTGTTTTTTCTTGCATTCAATTTGATCTGTTTAAGGTTTGAATATTGTTTTAGGCTATATGGTATGAACATTTTTCATTAAGGGAGTAATTCACTCCTCTCATCAATAGCTGTAGGTTTAATCAACATTTTAATTTCAATTTCTGTCGTGTATGTTAAATTCTTGTTGTAATATATAATTTTATTTAGAACTAAGAGATTCTAATTATTATTTTATAACGGAAACACAAGATAAAAATCTTGCATTTAATATTTATCACATATTTAGATCATATTATGATTTTTGTTCAATTCGTAGAATTGTTTTCATCATTATCAGTATAGGTAAGTCAATTATTGTTTCACGACACAGGAAACCAACATCTAAAGAAATATAGGCTAAAATAATCGGTATCCAACTAGCCTAAAATTGTGAATTTTGCCAAAAATTGACAAATTTGTTTCATGATTTTATTTTATAGACCATATTTAGCAAAAGCAGATGCCTTTATTTTAAGCAAGATGTCATACTTTAAAACGCGTTTTATGCAAAATATTTTTTTTTTTTTTTTTTTTTTTTTTTTTGCGAAAATACTCAAAAAAGGCCAGAGATTGCAAAAAAAAGTTTAGAAACAAATTAGCTGAAATTTTTTATGTATGTTCTGTATAGTATTATAAATGTTTTAACCTTCAGATTTATCAATCACTGTTTAATTGCAAAATTTAAAGTCCCTTACGTGAATATAACCACCGTTTTTTAAGCAATTTCATAAGCACTAATATAAAGGGTTCTAGTTTTATAAAAACTAAAATATATCTTATTCTGAAGGTTATTTCAAAAATGAGTAGCATAGCAACACATCAGAATTGAAAAATTGTCCATAAACTTTTGGTGCAGATTGGGCCCCATTTAGGTTTTTTTGTAATTTTTACCAGTTATTTCCCATTTTAGTAATCATAATTCCTTTTCCTCTTCATAATTTTAGCATATTTTCCTAAAATGTACTAAATAAGTCAAAAAACAACAAAAAAAAACCCATATCCTCACGTTTTCAAAAAAAAAAAGTTGTCACAATTAGTCGGATAACTTAAAAGCATTAAAATTTATCAGCTAGTTTTGCATCTCTTATCTTAATGACATCATAGTGAAGAAAGTGTTTGACTAAGAAATATATGCACGTTTGAGGTATATGTGTATGTGTGAATGTTTTTTTCGCCAAACAGAAAATAGTATTTATTAAAGTTAAATTTCGGTCATGAAATATATATATATATATATATATATATATTAATCTTTATGCCTCCAAATGCATTACTTTTATTGAAATTTATTTCCAATTAAACTCAAATTCAAAACCATTGAATTTAATTACTTAACTTGTTTGATGACAGGTGTTTAGATTTATTACATAACTTATGCATAAATTTATGCGCGTCTAATAAGAAATTTCACAGGTACACTACACAATGTTGACCTTAATTACGTTCAAAGATCTTTATCAAACATACTCTTCATTAATTTAAATATGGTAATAACATCAAAAAAGTACCATGTTTCACTCATTTAAGAGTTTGAATTCTGAAATGTAATTATATATTAAAATGATATCAACATATGATGAATACATATTAGGGGATTGCTTAAAGGTTTCTATTTTTATATATAATGAAGATTTTTGAATTTGAACAACTCATTTATTATTAATATTAGTTATTTTTTGTTTATTAATAATTAGGAGAATTAACGGAGAAGAGCAGAATGAATTCGTATTATACTTATTGCATTTGCAATTATAAGCTTCTATGAAATCTACATGTAGTACAAAAGTTTGTTTGACACTTTTTTGTTGGAAGCAACTAGCAGTGTGCTGATTATATTATGCAAGTTAATGATTTTGAAAAAAAAATGAGGAATAAAAATAAAAGATAAGTAGTAACGTGTAAGATTATAACCGGAAATCTCGTCTTGGAATGTTTCAATCCGTTTATTTTCATACGTTTTTGCCGCAAGTACTTTTAACACTGATAAGTGGAAAAAAATAAGCAAAAATTTTTAAAATATATGGAAACGTAATATTTTTTATAATACTAATAATAAAAAATTTTCTTCAGTTTTTTCAGTATTTTTTCCTTTTGATATGTTTTTCTCAGAATTCAATACATTTTACATTGTTATTTGCATTTGTACGTCAAATGAAAGTTCATTTTGAAAGATTACTCCAATATATAAAAAAATTCAAATTGATAGCGTGATTTCAGTAAATTGTTTAATTAATTCTGTATCTAAGGACATAATTTTAAGAGTAAATTTTATCATAATTGTTTATCCAATAACACAATCATCTTACTCGTATTCTAAATTTAGCATATTAATTTTGGAATCCCCATTAACTGTATAATGAGTATCCCTGATCACTCTGTCCCGAAAAATAAGCAAAATAAAATTAACATCATTTTTGAAGAAAAAAAATGCAGCAATAAATTTGTATACGTAACCTTGAAGTGAAATGCAACAACAATTTCGGTGTCAAAAATTTCCATAAATATACACGTAGGGCCAATGTTGGAGATTCGAACTCGGTACCTCATGATCACTAAGTCCAGTAACATGACCACTAGACAGAAGTGATCACTCCTGTCCGGATGCTGTTACTGGTCTACTTAGATACCGCCACAGTACTTCCCCACCAGTGAGTCAGTGGATAGGTGAACGAACGAGATATTTGTTATTGTTGCGTCAGGTGTGTCTGACGCCTTTGCTGCGTCAAGTGAGTCTGATGACTTTGGTTGCTGCATCGAGTGGGTATGACTACTTTGCTTGCTGCGTTGAGCGGGTTCGACGACTTTGCTTGCGGGTAGATGGCGCCATGACGTATCAGAAGTTTTTTTCGTTTTTCTTTTCAGCCAAGGTCACCGATGTGAGGGATTCGAACTCGGTACCTCCTGATCTGTAAGCCCTGTAACATGACCACATGACAGAAGTGATCACTCCTGTCCGGAGGCTGTTACTGGCTTAATTAGATACCGTCACAGCTACTTATAGATATTGAAACAGTTTTATTATATCCGTTTCTATTTCTTTCGCTACAACTGAAGTTTATTAGGTGTCCAATTTTTATATTTCTTTGTTGCAAATTTCTGAGAATTACAGCATTTTTAATGAAAACATAACTGATATGCAATCTAATACTTCCATTCTTCGGAACAACCTTAGGAAATCAACTGAGCATTCAACTTCAAACGTTCGATTATCAATTGCTATCACAATGAATAAAAAGTATCACGAAGTGTTTATAGGGGACCTCATAAGGTTACAACTTTCTATAATTACCTTTATATGTGTCGTAGCGTTGTCAAACGAGTTCAAACTTAAGGTAAGTCAGTATGCTGAAAATCTTCAGATTATCGATTTTGAGAATCTCATATTTCCAAAATCTCCAATTCTTGACCTTTCCAGTGATATAACATATATGCTAATTTCTGAATAAGAAGTATGTCAAAATGACTTTTAAAAATAATCATCTGTATTGCCCCGCCTCTTTTGACAGTTAAAAGTATAAACGTTGTTTTTAAACCTGGGGAAATTTGCAAAGCCTATACTTATTTTATATATTCTTACGCAATTAACTTCAGATAACTGTATATCAGCTGCCAGCTTAACTGTTAGATTTGCTAAAACCTTTTGAAGTCAATTTTGGACAGTGGTTTTGAATGTTATATTTAATATTTATGGAATTTCACTGAAATTTATAAGTCTATTCTTTACTTTAAATTTATTTTTAATTAGTTATTATTACTGATTAGTAAATCTCCGCGTGTCTCAATAAAGTGTTAAAAATATGTTGAAATATTTGAAGGTAAAACTATTTGTGAAATTTAAAATTTTAAAGTTGCCTTTCATTCATGAAAGAATTTTAAATATTAGATTGTGACCAGCTGATAATTGATGCTGATAATTTTAGTGTACCTAATGAATATAACATAAGCATAAATGCTTTGAAATAATTTTAAAAGAAATTTCATATCTAATAAATTATAAAGAAGATAACATTTAATTATCGATAATAAAGAGAAAACTAGTATTATAAAGTTGTACAGAGAAAAGACAAAATAAGGTAAGATTTTCTTACCTTTGATAAGGTAAGATTCCTTATAATAATGAGTGTATCGGAGGTTTGAACTCGGTACCTTCCGATTCGTAAGCGCGTAATTTACCACTAGACAAAAGTGATCACTCCTGTCCGGAGGCTGTTACTGGCTTACTTAGATTTCGCCACAGTACTCCCCACCAGTGAGTCGGTGGATAGCGAACGAACGAGATATTTGTTGTTAGGCGACGTGGAGTTGTACTATTGCGTCAAGTGAGTCTGACGACTTTGCTGCGGTGGTCCGATTTGTGCGAAGTGAGTCTGGCGACTTTTGCTGCGCCAAGTGAGTCTTGACGACTTTTGCTTGCTCTTCATGCAGGTAGATGGTGCCATGACACATCAGAAGGTTTTGCGTTTTCCTTCAGCCAAGGTCACCAATATCGGAGGTTTGAACTCGGAACCTTCCGATTCGTAAGCGCGTAACTTACACTAGACAAAAGTGATCACTCCTGTCCGGAGGCTGTTACTGGCTTACTTAGATTTCGCCACAAGTGTTTTCTTTTTTTTTAAATTGTGTAATTTTACTGTATGCATGTACCCTATGTTCCTTAAATGCAATTTTGTTTTCTGAAATGATATTTTTCAAAGATTCTAATAATATTTAGCTATAAAACGAATATTTTGACAAAAATATAGCAATTTTCAATAAATTAATAATGATGCTCGGTGAATTAAATATCTTATTAATATACAGTCAAAATCTTGAGTCTTTGTATGTAATAATTTCTGAGAAAAAGGTAAGAGATGATACATCAAATGTGATGTTTGTTGCATTTGCGAGAAGCTTGTTACATAGAGAAAAATACATAAATTTCATGTTTAAAAACATAAAAATAGTTTTATTTCGGCTGTTTCAGAAATCATTTTTTTAGTTGAGAATAACTGTTAAAGTTTAAAACTTAGAAATTGTGTCTCCATCACAAAACCTAATGAAAACTTTACAATAATCCAATGAAAACTTTCGAAATGACATAAAATCACGTTTTCTCAAATGCGTACCAAAACCATATAGATAAATTTTTTCACATTATATTTATGATCATTTATGGTCAACTTTGATATTTGGATATTTGTAATGCATAACAGCTACAAATTCTTCAAAAATTTATACAGATTTTGAGAAAATAAATGTAAATTTTACAAAATATCTCGTAAAACAAAGACTGAAAAATGCAATGTATGCATTTTCTGAGTATTTTATAACTTTTTTGTTAACTATTTTACTTAAAATATATTGGCATGATGTAATGCTTAATAAAATGGGTCATACACATGTTGTAATTCATAATTTTTGTGATAAATTGACATTTCATATTAAAAAACGCATTTTTCTCAAAATGATGTTTTTCAAACTGCGTGTAACTTTTTCTCAGAATTGACTGAAAAGATCCCCATGCAAATTTCAGTGAACATTACTGATACGTAACTATATATACGGAAGTGAGGTTTTAATTATATTCTCAAAATATTTTGGTAGATGTGACTTATTGTGAAAAAAATGACAATTTTCAAAAAATTCATAGTTATACTTATACGTTGCAGGATTTTGAAAAAACTTAACAATATATATACAATATCTCTTTTCAGTATAAATATTAAAGTGTAATTAGTATTCAGACACTATCTTTAGTCTTAATAGTTTCTGAGAAAAAGGTACATGTGATGATATTCTGATATGTGATGATTTTTGCCGTTGCCTGTATAAAGCTTGTTATATACATAAAATTACATAAATTTCTTGTTTAAAAAGATTAAAAAAAACACTTTTATTTTGGCTGTTTAAGAAATCATAGTGATCAGTTTGTCAGTTTTTGAATGTCACTTTCTAGCGATCGTAATACTCGTATTTTAAAAATGCTTAAAGTATTTATCATGAATACAGTTTTACCATAAATAATTAATAAAGAAATTATGAATAATATAATCATTATATAAATAATAATGTTAATTATAATTTAACAAATATTAATTGAAAGATAATAAATACAACAATGTAAAACTTTATGAAGATTTAATACATATTCCAAATCTTTTGTGTTGAATACTAAAACATGATTGACAAACATTACAGTTTTAATAATACTTTTAGAATTTTTTCCATCACATGATAAAACTAAATGATAACGTGAGAATTAATTAATTTACAACATTCGAAACACGAAAAATCTATATATGTATTTTCTGGGCAATTTAAGTAAAATAGAAACAAAAAAGTCTTAAAATATAAATATATAATAGTAATGTGTGATAAAAATGGACAAATACATAAAAAAAAAAAAAAAATTTTAATTGATAATTTTGTGAAGAAGTAACATTTCATATTAAAAATGCATTTTTTCTCAAAATGATGTTTTTCAAAGTGCGTGTACCTTTTTCTCAAAATTAACTGAAAAGATCCTCATGCAAATTTCAGTCGAATATAACTGACATGCAACTATATATACTAAAGTGAGTTTTTTTTTAATATTGCAAAAACATTTTGTAAAAGTCAGTTATCGTGAAAAAAATGACAATTTTCATAAATTTCATATTGCAACTTTTACGTTGAATGCTTTTAAAAAAAACCTAACGATATAATTTCAAAATCTCACTTCAGTATAAATATCAAAGTATAATTAATATACAGGCAAAATTTGAAGTTTTTATATTTAACAATTTCTGAGAAAAAGGTACTTAAAATAGCTCAATGTAACATAAGCTATTCTTAATTTTCTTCGAACGTTGTGACTTCATCAGTACTAGTGATATCCCGAAATACTGTATGCTGACGCTGCATGAAAGTCATCTGTATTTCAGATTACGACCGTCAGTGCAGGAGTTTTTTAAGTCATCTCATATAAAAGCTTGGTTACAATAGGCTCTGGATCACATCCATCAGACCTCACAGCAAGGGGCCAACTTATCGTTCGACAGAGTCAATATTTTGTGTAAACAACAATTGCCAACAGATAAAGAGTTAGAAAATCTCAAAAATTTCATCTCAAGCTCATAATATTACTGGCAGAAACATATATATTGCTGATGTCGTGGTTTGCGCAACGATATTAATTGGCGACCGAACTGGTTTTCATTTCTTTCGCCTCGGTTCAGTTGTAACTGTTCCCTTTTTAGGTTTTCTATTAATCTTCTACGAGAAATGCTTTTCAGATAGAGTTTGACTGCAAAACCTCTTTATGTAAAGAAATTGCGAATTATGCAAAGCAACATTACTATTTGTAGTCAAATGAATTGGGTCAACGGCAGAGTAGATTGAAATTGAAGTGAGCTGTTGAGAGATTTGTAGTTTGTATATTAAAGAAATTAAAGTTTAATTGCCAGTGTTTTTGAGGAAAAGAGTAAACGACTCGAAGAGATACAACTGAATACAGCCAATTATTTGCAGTTTACTGATTACAATTCCTTTATCAAAAATATTTATACAAGTTTAAAACTGACTTGCTCCATATAAAATCATACTAGGAGTTGTTGAAAATTAATTGAAAACTTAAAATGAGTTTTATTGTTTATTTAAAAATTGGGTATTTTTCCGTTAGCTGGGTGCAAGCGAAAAATTGTAAACAATGTAGAATACCACCAAATTTCTTAAAACTATAAGGGGGATGTTCATTTGGAGTCATGTGCTGTATACTCTGAATTCATTATATGCCCGTTTTCCTCTCCTTATTCCATCCAATTTTTGGTTTAAAAATAATGAAAATTCTTTGCTGAAGGTATGTGGAGTCGAGGAGTAAGCGATCCATTTGAGCAAATTATCCAAAGGACGTCACCGTATTCTGGGAAAAACCAATAATTATAAGCATTCTTTTTGGGTGAAACTGTTTTGCTTACAATTCATTAATATTTGGTTACAGTTGAACGTTTTCGAATTTTATTTCATTGACTGTCTTATCATTCACTTCGCTTGGTGACTTGTCTCACGATTGGATCACAATTGGCGACATGTGCATCCGGCTAACGAAAAAGTGCCAAAACTTGTTCTTTCTTCTGTAAACCTTCACACAAACGCGAGTGGAAGTGTGCTACGTCGTGACAGCTGTTATGTATTGAAATAAATTCTTGAAGCTATATGCTCATCCTTATCTGGGCGTCATGTGTCTAGATGTCATGTTTATGAAAAATAATGCAAAAATGCATGTAGAACACGCATTGGCAACGAAAACGTGTTATGTGAAACACTGGTTTGACCAAAATGATCAGCACGTGCGCCTGACCTGAACCCAATATAGCATATCAACTCCGTGCAATTCTTCTTGAAGCCTTCATGACTTGACAAGATGTATTCTTCGACGACACACTCAGGTCCCGGAAAGTGTGATTGGCTACCTGCTAGTATGTATGAATCGTTTCTTTCGAGCTGCACTGCAGTAGTGACGGTCACACGTCCTACTGATAAATTTTTGAAGCTATACTTTTCAAACAAGCTTTCGAGATCATTGTTTATATCATTTGTTCGAAAACTATTTGTTGTTCTCTGTTACTATGCGTGACATTGGCCTTTTCTGTCAGAAACCTTTCAAAATGTCATTGCATTTCTGTAAATTGTTTCCCTTTTATGAAAAGTTTCTTTTTGTAAATTGTTTCACTTTTATGAAAAATTTCTTTTTGTAAATTTTTTCCCTTTTATGAAAATTTTCTTTTTGTAAATTGTTTCCCTTTTATGAAAAGTTTCTTTTTGTAAGTTATTTGCTTATTTCTTACACAGATTGTATATTGATATCTTCATCGATGTCCTACAAACTATAATATTCTTCACAAAGTGGATTGTTACATAAAATTTTAAAAGTTCTATGTGTTTATATAAGTGAATTATGTTTGGTGAAAACACATTCAAATCAACTTCAATTTCCTCACAGGTCTTAGAAAAGTTACCTAAATACTGAGGAATTATTTGTTATTAATTTTCTGCTGACTCAACTAGTACTCATTGTATAATTCTTTCAGTAAAGAGTATCTTTGAACTATGTTATTATATTTCTGATTTTCTTACAGGGTAACTACAACCAGTTACAATAATGTATGAGTTTTCTCATATATTTTTCTGACAATCTTCACATTTCAATCTAATATTTCATTCTATGTAAAAATGTATGCTAATATGCTTAATATTTTGATTTATCAATCCTTGTTAAAAATATAAAAAAAAAAAAAAAATGTTTAATCTAGAAAAATACTAAAGCTTACAAATAAGCTGATTTATAATACATTATCATATCTGGTAGAAGCAAAATAGTTAATTCGCAAAAATAGCAACCCTTCTTCCTCACGTGTTAATTAAGTATCAGTTTTAACTGAAAAGATCAAATGAATAAACTTATCAACATATATACCTTATAAGATATTCTTGAAATAAATTAGTGTTTGCCCTTTGTGATATTTTGTGTTATAATGCTGTTTTCTTGTGTTTATTAAATCTTTCTTTAATTTACTCCTTACAACTCCATTTCTAGTGTAGCGAGTTCTTCAAAGGTTGGTAATGTCAAGTTTCTTCATCTAGAGTGATTAACATATAAGGATTCAGGCAATACGTATTATACCTTTTCCGACTGTGGCAATAATTTACTATCCGAGTTTTACCATTCCAAAATGTTTGGTACATTTTTACTTTTTAAATTTTTTAATCAGTTTTAATCTCTAACATCCTCCTTTGTTTCAACTACAGTCAAATTAAGAAAAAAATTCATTATTAAGATATGCTAATTTACAGATGGTAAAATATTTTTTTTCTTAGAAAAGCTATAGTGTAAAATGCGTTTGCATTTTTATTGGTTAATACTACTACTAAATAACAAGGACTGTAGAAAATATTCTAAAAATAGTGTGCAACGAGACAAAAACGTCACCTATGTTGTTGCATAAAAAACAGTTAACGCAACTTCACATGGTTAGTGAAATAAGAAAATAAATTTCATAAACCGAAAATTATAATTTGAATTTTTAACTAATGAGAATGAATTTGGAAAAAAAAAATTCTAAATACGCCAAGCACATAATCTTGAAGTGGTAGTTTGAAAGTTTGCTCATGATATTTGTACTACATTACCTTATAAAACTGATGGTAAGGGTACTAGTTGCTAGTTGCGATCACATTTAAAAAAATTAAACATATAAAAATTGCGTGTGATTTCCCATTTAAAGACTTTAAAATAAAGTATGCTCCAAAAACATATAACACGTGGCGACATCACTTGGTTATTGATATTTAGAGTATAAACAAAACATACTTTTAACTCATGTGTTTCTTTAGACTATTAAGAGTCCTTACTTTTTTTCAGTAAAATATTGAAATGGTGTTAATACTTCACATGTTATTATATTTACAAATTTCAATAATCATACAAAAATCATTCTTTCTAAAGAAACTCGTTGAAAACATTCTTTGTTTAGCAGTTATAATTATAAACAAAGCAAGCACCAGTTTGAGCGTCAAAATTGTTGTCATTCTATTCTCTTTCTAAACATTCCCATATTATTCTGTTTATACCCTTCCTAGTCATATAATAATGAAGGAAAGACAACTAGTTCACAATACTGATAAAAAATATCTGAGATCTTCAACACATTGGAATATACTGCAAATTTCAAAGGTAAGCTTTATGCATACCCCATAAGGTCTATGTTGTAGGAAACAGGCAGTGTTGATTTGCTTAAAATGCAAAAAAATATTTCCTGCTTCTAGAAAATTTATTAAAAACATTTAATTTTTATACGTTGATTTGACGCTCTTATTACATTATTCATTCCATGCATTACAATTTTCAAACTACATCTTTTCTACTATATTTATGTGTATCTTGAAAGAAATAAGAAATTCAAAGTTTGTGTAAAGTAGTAAATGCTGTGTATCCAAAAACATATGATTTTATAAAGATGTGCACAAAGATGCTACATGGTGCTTTTCATTAAGGTATCCAAATATTTGCTACAACTTTTTTCTTTTAAATTGAGATATGAGAATTTTTATTTTTGTAGTTTTTAGAATTGTTTAGTACATTTTCAGGAAAAATATTCAAAAATTAAAGAGAAAAAAATGAATTATTATTACTAAAATGAAAAGCAATTGGTAAAAATAGACAAAAAAAAAAACACAAACGCGGTGCCATTCTGTACCAAAAGTTTATAAACAAATTTTCAATTTTTCAATTCTGATATGTTGCTATATATTATGCATTTTTGAAAAGACCTTTAGGATAAGAGATATTCTACTTTTTACAAAATCTAGAGCACTTTATCTTAGTAATTATATGAAAATGCGTGAACAAACAGTGATTATATTAACGTAAGGAATTTTAAATTTTTAATAAAACAGTGATTGATAAATCTGAAGATTAAACACTTCTACTAACATACAAAACATTCACGAAAAATTTTATTTATTAATTTTCAAAACCTTTTGAGCAATTGCTGTGTCCATTTGAACATTAAAAAAAAACATTTCGAGTAAAACGTGTTTAATAATGACATCTTGCTTAAAGTAATGGCATCTGCTTTTACTAAAGCACTTGTAGTTCTGGTTTTATTAAATGGAAGATAATACATTTAATATTTTTAAAGCTTATAAAATGGCCTATGAAATAAAATCATAAAACATCTCAATGTTTGGAAGATTTCACAATTTTAGGGTTGTCGGATACCTTAAGTAAAGGTAAGTGGAATCTTCTTTTTAAATGTTGTAGACTGGGGCAGTCCCCTCTCCTACCTCTCTACATTTTACCCTTCACAACCCTTTTTTTTAAAAAAATATTATTTACGATATGTATGGAGTATTTTCTCCTCATGAAACATGTAATTTAAAATTACTTTGAAAAAGTTAACATTGTGAACCTGTGTGTGAAAAGATTAAATAACCATTACAAAAATATGAGAGCAAGCGATGAATCAATTAAAAGCATGGCATTCTGATAAACCAAATTTCCATTCTTTCAGAATATCTCTCATTAAAAGTAACATTATATTTCATTCAATGGGTATTTTATTTACAATATATTCTAATCAAAAATAATTATAGCAGTTATATGTTGAAGTGTTTACGCTAGATTTATAAAGTAGAGGTAAATGAATAAACTGTTTTTCCCTAAAAACATTAAGTATTGTATCATTACACAGGTGCTGAATCGAATATTGCTTCTCACACTTGGCGTGATTCCTATGCGCTAGACAGAAAACATTACACATGGACGTACTGAATTATTATTTCGTATACCAAGATTACTTTCAAACATATATTTATGGCTCAAAACATATGTTTTAAAACGAGCACACGAAATTCCATTATGCATCAGAATGTTTTATCACATAAAATTGTATTATCTGTAAGTGTATTTGTAAATAATAATACCTTTTCCGAGCCATTTTCTTAGAACGTATATCAGATATTTGAGTTATTATAGTATTTTTTCCGAATTTTTCCATTACTTGTTTACTTTTTTATAACTAACAGCCATTCCGTATGCCTGAGTTCCATTTTAGAAAATAGAAATGCATTTATTTCTGTTCCATTAAAAGTATCATGAAACATACACTCTGCTATTAGTTCTTCTCTTTCGTCATCAGTCGAAAACATCTTATATTTCCCGACTGAATTTTAAATGCACATTCAAAAAGAGACCATTTCTAGCTGGTCAAAGACAAGTAACACAGAGTTATTTGGAGCATAACAGAAATATTAAAGAGAATAGCAATATGAGCTAAAACACTTCGCAGAATTGAAAAAGCGACAAGAATACATTTTCCGTGCTTATCTTTTCCGATTGCCAGACGTTCAGCGATTCAATTGCTTGCAATTATTTTTTCTTTCAGTAATCCTTGACGTTTTACGCTGAAAAAGACGTATGTGTTAGAGACAGCAAAAAAGGAAATATTTTCTGTGCTATGACACTGCGACAAAACATATTTTAAATCATTTTCTTGAAAACCTGTGTTGATTTTTATCTCTTATTTTGGTATGATCCACTTTTATTTTTTTCATTTATTTTCATTATTGTTCATACCTAAATCATGCAATTTTTTAGCGAAATTGAATATTGAATCTAATTTATTGTGTAGCTTTAATCTGCTTTAGAAATATATAAAATTTTCTTTAGAAAAATTATTTTTGTTTCTGACCAAAACAGAGGAAATCCATGCATTTTAACAATATTTAAAACTCAATTGAGTTATTACATTATTTTTTATTAAAGCTAGATTGTTAAGGGTATGTTATATACACTCTATAACAAAATGATTTAAAAACGACGCACCAAGAAGGAGTTGCCCGATTGTACTGAAATTTCTTACGCAAAAACATTTTTACTGAATATGCAAATGGTTAAAATTTGGTGTCCAGTGAATGAATAGCGGGATCTACAACGCATTGGAACTGCGCAATCAACAGGTGTCTATAAGAAGCGATTCTGAATCTGATGGTAAAAATCTCTGTTGCATTGCGATTTATGATATCTTTCACCGACTAAAAAAATGTCTTGCCGCAAAATTCGAGCTCATTACGAGCAACTGTCAGGTCGTATCATTGGATTGAAAGAGGAAGGTTGAGTAAATTGGAGAATCGCTCAGAGAGGAGAATTTCAGCGCCATGATGGTAGTGCTTAGCCTTGAGCCACATCAGTTCGGGTGGATAGATTGACTGTCAGATCAGCTGTCACATAGCCTGATTCATCTTTATCAGCCATTACACGTGTGACCCACACACTATGACCATTCACAGACGGCTGATATAGCGAAATTTACTCTTGCACCGACCGCTATGCCACTTGCCACTCAAGCGTACACACTATCGACCCAGATTACAGGGGTGCTTGGCTCTAACAGGGCAGATTCACGCTGACTGGAAACATATGGTTCTTAACGAAAAATCCCGCTTCAAAAAGTGTCCTGACGATCCTCGAAGACATGTCTGGAGGCGCCCAGGGCATCGTGTGGATCCTGCTTTCACTACTGCATGCCACAAACGTGCTCAACTAGAGTTCTAGAGTATCATTTCTTTCTACAGTCCCTTTGGTCATCATTGGAGACTCAGTAACTGTATAGCGGTATGTCGACAACATTCTGAGAACTATTTTTGCTACCGTTTGTTTTGCAGTACCCTGGTCTTACGTTTCAGTAAAATAACAAAAATATGACCACATACGGTACGTATTGCTATGAACTGTCTTACAGCTTGTGAAACATTTCCTTGGCCAAACTGATCTCCATACCTCTCCCCAATCCCGCACGTCTGGGATAAGGTGTGAGGGTGACTGCATCTTCCAGCAAATGTTGATGACATGGCCTAGCGATTGGATCAAATTCGACAAGAAATACCGCTGTACACCATCATGGGGCTTTATCACTCTATACGACGTCAAGTGGCAGCTTGCATTCCGGCTAGAGGTGAGTCAACACCAAATTTTGAACTCACATTACATTTTAACTAAGTAACTCTGAAGTAAATAAATTTTTTCTTCTGTATATAATTTTTCTACCGACCAATTTTTGTCTCTATCGGACAGCTCGTTCTTGGTGCGTCATTTTTTGTAATGGAATGCCTATATAGAGAAAGATGTATATATATAGTAGATGGAAGATATATATATATATATATATATCAAGCATCATTAGGAACTATCTTTATTTGGCTGTATTAAATTTTTCCTTCTATACTTTGTTGTTTTGTTAGTGAGTGAGTGAGAGAATATTAACGTCGCACTGACTAGCGACACGAGGGCTTTTGACGACGGTCCGCGTAATTTTGAACCATGGTCAAGTGACGCGGACGACACTTGAGCTGGAATCTCCCTCTCCTAACTACCACACTACACCAACGGGATAATGTTTGAGCTTTCGACAGATTTAGCGTGTATCGCGCCCCTACTCGGCGGGTCTTTAGTGGTACTAGGTTCGAACTCATGACACGCTAGCCATGATCCGATGCCTAGACCACTCGGCTACCGCGGCCACTGCTGTTTTGTTAGAGTTCCACTTTGAAGCAAAATTAATATCACGAAATGTTTCTGCTGGTTATTTATGATTCTTAAAAGAGCTGTATATTTTTTTAATTATTTAATATTTTCGGTCTTAACTAAGTATATTTAGTTTTTACTTGTGTTATCTGTGAATGATATAACTTAGTTTTTGTATTTTTCTACTAATTTCATAACTATCATTTTTAGAATTTTGTTTAGTATTTTTTTTTCATTTCCTTCCCAGTAGTATAGACAAATGCATGGAAATGTTGGATGACCTTAAGACTTGGTTTACTCCGTAATCGTAGTTTCTAAATCTAAGAGTTAGATATTGTACTATTTGAGGCTGTATTATTTTTCAGCCACACTGCCTTGCTGCATGTCTATTTATTGCTTTCCTTATTTAGATTCATGACAAAAAGATTATGGCAATATATTATAATGTAATGCGTGTATACACAAACACACACGCATATATATATGTATATACATGTAAATGATAATATCAATTATTTTGCGTCATACTTTTACTGCAGCGTTTCTCATACTGTGGGCGTGATAACTCTACTAGGATGGCGTGAGCATTTTCAAAAATCGAAAACAAAATATTATTTTTAGAAAAAAATATTAATTTATTGAAAGTAAACAAACAAAATACAAAAAAATTCACATTTACACTGATATAATGCATTTATAAATGTATCAGTACTGCGCGCAATGCATTTTATAATTAATTCAACAATATTAAGATAAGAAGTTTAATAATATTATCGGTGATCCATGGGTTTTTATATATAAATTATATACAAAAATTAACAATTATCTTGATAATTTATACGGTTTATAATTAATTCCTTAACTGCCAATTAAAAATTACGCGATTTGACCCCCAGTGCCACCATTTTCCTCGTAGGCGAGTAAATATAATGTAATGTGGGGGGAGGAATAAATAAGCAAATCCTCTGAAATAAGTTAATAATTTATGAACATTATCAATGTCCTTTTATTGCATTCTAAAGCCTTATAAAAATGTTATGGATAGCAGTGCACATAAAAGAAAGACGCATACGTCCGAAACAATTAATGCTTTCTCTGAGCGAAACGTTTATATATGCCAGTGGCAATTAAGAAGAAGTCGTATTGTAGTTTTAGCCAGTTCAATTACAGTTGTTATTGTGTGGAAGGAGGGCGCGATGAAATTTATGATTGAATTATGAATTATGATTCCCAATATCGAAAGTTTGAGAAGTGCTGCTTTACTGCGTTTAAGAACCAGAATATAAAATTTTGGAACAAGTGGCACTATGTCGGCAAATTTCAGCATGGATTTTGATATGATCTTGATTTTAAGCTCTTAGCTGGGCCTCATTTGTGTATTTAATTTTGCCGCACAATATAAAAAATGAAAGCAATTCTTTAAATCATTTGCCTTAATTGTTCATGAAATTTGATACAAAATTGATATTGGAAATAAATGTATTTTGATTCCTTTCTAATCAAAATCACATTTAATCACTTTTGTAATCTATCTGCTTTTAGTAAATATTAATCATAAGCTAATTAAATAATTGTTAACAATTTAAGATACTTTTAAGTAAAATATTTCAAGCAATGTAAGGAGTATGTGAAATATTATAAAACTAAATTTTCTCATTTTTATAATATATGCGAATTGAAAATATTGTGTTATTTTACTTTCAAATGACACGGTTTTGCATTTATATTTGTTTTGATCTTTTAATTGAATTAACTGGATTTTTCTTTAATGAACGTGTTTTATATAAATTATTGTTCTGGATTCATTTAATATTCGTTATTTGGAAAGTATTACTAAATATTCCTAGTGAATAAAGAATCCTTAGTAATTTTTATTAATTTAAGGTATTATAACTTTTTCTCGTTTTTAAAATACGTTATAAAAATTACTTATTTTGATGAAAATAATCTTTTAAGTACCTACTAAGAGTTGTATAAATGTAAAAATATTTTGCTTTATTATTATAATTTTTAAGTGAAATATAAATTGTAAGCTTATTTTTCCGATTAATGGTAAATTTCCTTTTAAATAGTAATGAGATTACTAATGAATTAATTTACATGCAAGTTAATTAAATTAGAGAGATTAATATTATAAATAATTAAGTGCTTTTGAGAAAATTTAAGGAAGTATTTTTTAATTGCAATTTTAATTCAAAATTTTTAAAAAAATGGGTAGTTTATGTTTTATAGCAAAATTTATTGAAATTTATTGTGTCTTAATTTCTTTAATTGAAATTCATATTACATTAAATTAGAATATAAAATATATTTTCTATGTATATAAGAAATAGATATATATATACTTCAAAGTACATATAAACAAATTGTTTAGGAGAAAAATAATGGCTACTATAAAAAATTTAATTATTATTTTTTTATCAATACAATAAATAGTATGAATTAGCATTCTCTATCTTTAAAATAAAATAAACAAATATACTATAAATTAAATTTAAACATAAATTAGGGTTTTAAAAAATTTATAATGCTTTCCATTTTTATAGATTTTTTTTGGCATCATAAATATAAAAATAAAGGTAAGTTGACATTACATAAGATAGCAAATAATTGACAGAAATAAATTTGTGTTATGAAAAGTATATTTTTAAGTATAATTTGTCCACATAAGCATATTACAGAAAATTATTGAGCATAAGGTAAATATTGTTGTTTTTGAACACGTGTACTTTTATGCAAAGTCTATTCCTAGCAAGAATTCAGATATAACTGAAATCGATTTAAACAGTTTTATTAGTATAATAATGATGATTACTCATACATTTTATCGTATTTTAGTGATTTTTTAAAACTTGTGAAGTTGTCAACATAAGTGAAGAAAAATTGCACTTAAGACATCGTATATCATTTGAGTTCCAAAAAAAGAATAACACGATGAAGGCAAAATAAACTTGAGAGTTGTCTTTGGAGAGGAAGCAGTAATATCTATAACGTGCCAATGATGGCTCCTGAAATATCGTTTGGGTTATTTTTCTTTCATAGGTGAACCCAATCAAAAGGGACATGAAATTTCGATGACGAAGTTCTACGCAAAATGATCAAAATAAATCCCAGGTTAACTTCCAGAGAAATGGGCTTCAAGCTTAGAAGTAATCAGACTACTGCTTTGGGTTTCATGTCTAAATTTTATCTTTTGCAAATTAAGCGAAAACATTTAATGAACACAACTTCGATAGGTTCTTCAAATCTTGTTCGTCTCAAAACGGTACCGTTTTTGTACCACATGGTGACTGGAGATAAAAAGTGTATAGTGTATAAACAGGTGGTTAGAAAAGCAAAACATAGTTTTACAAAGCGGAGACAACACCAGCCTCATCCAAAGCAGGCGTACATCAGAAGAAAGTAATGGTGCGATGTTGGTGGGACAGCAAAACCATAATGTACTATGAGTTGTTGAAAGAAAATGAAAGGGTCCTTCCAGTTCAGAACCTGATGTTTTGAATAAAGAATTCAACTTAAAAGTCCATGTTCGGCCAACAGAAAGTGTATGATTCCGCATCTCGACAACGCTGGATTATACGTTACAAGGAAAAGCGCATAAAAAATTGCAGAGTTGGGTTAGGAAACTTTACCTCAGCCCCTGCAGCACATACTCTTGATATTGCATCATCTGACTATCATTTGTTAAGGTCGCGGAAAAAATAACTTGATGGAAAGGAATAAATAAATTATTAGGAAGTCCAAATAACAGTTGAAGAATACCTTGTCTCTAAAATAAAGAACTTATTTTTCAGGGAGTTACATAATCTGCCGGAACACTGGCAGACAGTTGCCACTAACAAATAACATTATATTTTAGATAAAATTTTAAATAAAAAGTGAAAAAAAAGTTTCTCTTTTCTTCAGAAAAAATGACAAAATTTTTGTTTCTTACACCCAATACATTTGCATAGTTCAAACATATTAACCCAAATCAAGTATTTATATGTTACCGGCAAAGAATGAAATGAGCCGGCATTCTATACAATGCCGGACGTTATTAGGCAAAGTATGAAATATGAGATTTATTATATACTATGCCTAGGCATTGTATAGAATGCCTAAAGCTATTTAGGCAAAGAATGAAAAAAGGTCATGGTAAGGATATTATATCGATAACTTACATTCCTAAAAGTACAAATGTTATTCTGGCAAAATAATGAGACTGCCATTAAAAAAATTATTGATAAATTGTAATTTCGCATATACTTGTATTAAAACTCCTTCAGAAGCCAACATATTGGCATTCGGGGGAAAAATCAAAGTGTGTGCTACAATATCTTTTTTTAAAAATAATTTTCGTTTTTTCTGGCAAGTTTCTCGTAAGTGGATGTACAGTTCAATATCAAAAGGTGCAATATTTTATATTTGGTTGAAAGTCCTTTTAGAATTCTATCACATCCTCAGATTCCGGAATTTAATTTTGCTCTTGATTAATTAAATTCCTAGAACAAGTTCACATCGTCAAACGGGATGTTAAAATTACAGGTGGTAATTTCCGCACTAAAAAATTACAGGTGGCATGTATGGTGCCGCACTAAACAGGTATACCAGCCCCTGGGGAATGAATGTACTAGGTTGAAAATGGTAAAAATACCAATCTGCAGCCCCATTGGGGAATAAAAGAATCCGTGATGCAATACTGTGTAGCAGTTCTTCTCAACAGTTTTCTCTTCCGGACCGGTCAACGTTTCATAATTTTACGGCAGCCCACTGAGGGTGATACGTTGATTATTTATATTTTAAATTGTTTTGATTTTATAATTTAATTGTATTTAAACATGCCTTCAGAGTAAAATTCAGTTGCACCAAAAAATAAATATAAAATGATTTTACACGAAATATAAAGTGATTTCCATGGAAAGTCGCACAAACATGAGAAAAATACACCCCAGTAAATATAATTGAAAAAATTTAATGCTCCTTGAGTGGCCTGGTACCCTTTGATCCACGGACCAAGGTTTGGGGCCACTGATTTATGGTATTGACATCTTCTTTAACAGTTAAAAGAGTTTACTTTTATTTTCCGCAAACATCACATCATAGCTATTCAGTAACCAATAGTTCCTAGATTCCTTCTTAGTAGTCATTTTAGCATATTTTTATGCCCGTTATTAACTTCTAGTAAGTAATTTCAGTTAAGAAAAAAAAATTTTGGAGCATCAACTTGAATTTTGGGCATTTAGCCGTTGAGTAGTTGTTACATGGCTATGGACCATGGGTCGGCAACCTTTTAGCAGTTGCGTGTCAAACCGATATACCAATATGATTCAGCGAACCACACAGTAGAGCACTTTTGAAACAATTCAAAAATTTACAAATATGTTAAGTAGCGCAAAGTGCCACTGATAATTGTACCACGTGCCACATGTGGCACGTGTGACACAGGTTGCCGACCCCTGCTGTAGACCATGGCACCTTCTCCCACGCTGTAGCTTGCTTCTCCATTTTAAAGTAGCACAGTAAAAAAAACAATTATATGTTGACTAAGTTTACGTAAAATTGAGTATTTTGACATTTCCGAACAAACAGCAACGAACAGATTCTGAGCCTGAGACACGCGTTACAAGTTTTATGTCTTGCCAATTGACAATATTCGAAATGAATCTGAGATGTATTTCATACTTTGCCGGTTTCTCATTAGGCATTCTATAGAATGCCTAGGCAATGTGTGAAATAGGAATCATTTCATACATTGCCGGCTAGATTTAGACATTGTATAGAATGCCGGATTTCATACTTTGCCGCTAACATATACATTGCAATTGATTGCATAAGATTTAAGGTGCAACGTGCATGTTTTATAACCAGCATAATTATAAGTAAAACTCCACAAGGTGCGCTCCAAGAAGTTCGGTCCACTAGGCGCGTAGTTTCTCACAAACACATCAACTCAAACATCTGTTTATAGATGTTGTAATCATTTTATTGGTGAGATTTGACATTTAAACGATATTTTATATCTAAAATATTGACATAAGGATGAGTAATTTTTCCAGAACTCTTATATAATTTTTTGTATTTTCTATAGCACACACACATTCCCTTACTATCAAAACAATGGATTGTTTGAAGTAAGAGATAATACAAAGAATTACCTATCTACCTGTAGCAACTAGGCTTTCAATGACCGCCAGGAAAATAATTATAAAGGCATGTGATATGATATTTTAAAATAAAGAAGGGAAAAGCAGGAAAGTGGCCCTAAAGGGGTAAGTTCACATATGAATTTGTGCATTAAAAAACTTTAAAAAACACACACAAAGGAAAATGAATACCTTTATTGTTAACCATCTCACAATGAACAAAACTAATTACATCTAAAATAATATTAATAAATATATTTAATGCTGAAAGCATTTCTTAATAACAGTTTATTTTAAATCTGTTTGATATATGCGTATGTACACACCTGGCGTAAGTAATTCAGATATAATCAGAAATATCAATTTTAACCAGGGTTTCTCAATTTGTGAGCATGCTCTCCTAGGGGAGGAGATAACCCTACATGGAGGGCACGAGCATATTGAAAAGTCGAAAAGAAAAAAAAATGATTATTTAAAAATATTATTAATTAGCTGAATGTAGCAAAACAAAATAGAGTAGAACGTCGTTTATCCGAACATTTAATATCCGGAGCTTCAAATATCCAGACCAAAGTCCAGATACGTTTTCGAACTGTGCAATGCTCAACAGCTGTTTCGCGTGAGGACAAAAGTGACGGGAAAACACAAGGTGAGGGATATTTAGAAAATTACAGTTGTGTGATTTAGTAAGCATCTTCGCGGAATATTATTCCAGTTTTTTTCCAAGTGCTGGGGCGTGTATGTGCTCTTTTGTTGAGTTTTGGTGAATTAGAAACCTGTCTGGCATGCGATGCAGAAGACTGTGGATTTCAGATGTTAAACGATGACGAGATTGTGACATCCGTTCAAGAAGAATCCGACCCTGTCGACGATGAAACGGATGAAGACGAGGACAACAACAACAACAACGAAATTAGTAAGGGTCCATCAAATGCTGACACATTTTTCTGCGTTAGAAACAGCTATGGAGTGGTACGAACAACATTCAAACAGCTGTCCTACTCAACTACTGCTGCTTAAGAAAATCAGAAAAAACACCTTGTAGTGAAACACGAAGGTGTACAATGTTGTAAAGCGAAAAATAAGTGATTATTTTCGACAATAAAGGTAAAATTGCGACATTTTGCGCCTATTTTGCTTCTTTTTCAAGCACGTTTCCCGCATGTGATGAATTTCAATATCCGTATAGTGTCCGGTTTCATATGCTGCATGGACCGCATTCGATTTTCGGTTATCCGAACGGTGTCCGGTCCCAATTGGTTCGGATAAAAGACGCTCTACTGTACATTTTAGGTGATAAAAAAAGTACTTATTTACAATGATGATATAATACACTTATATATATATACTAGCCGTTACCCTCCCGCTTCGCTGGGTATTTCATGATGTTTTATAAATATATCTGTTTATATATATAAAATATTGATATCTATGTCCTAGCATTAAGAATTCTATTGTATTAAAAAATATACTTATACTTGTAACTCTCTCCTCTTGATAAAAAAGGACAAAACTACTAATTTGTATTATCTAATATTCTTTAAAATTGAGTATAGAATGATGTTTACACTTTCGTAACCCTATAACAAAGTGGATTTCCGCAAAACCAGTTTTAGGTGGATCTCTTATCCATAAAATAAACATGGAAGCCAAATTTCAAATATAAATCTAATAGGGTAAAAACAAAATGTTTACTATCAATACCCCCCCCCTTTGTAATTCCGTTGAGAGTCGTTCTCCCAAAAACCCTTCTTAGCGGATTTAAATTCAACAAAAGAAAAATGTAAACCAAATTCCATTATTATAGTTCTTGTAGTTCGAAAAAAGAAATTTTTTGTCAACACGCTCCAGTAACCCCTTACTGCCCCAGGAGTTGATTCCCGTCAAATGCATTCTCAGTGGATCCATATTCAACAAAAGGAACATGCTTAACAAATTTCAAGTACACAGGTCTAACAATTCTAAAACAGGAGTTTTTTCCTATAACTCCCCTTCACCCCTTGCAACCCTCCTTAGGTGTCGATTTTTGTTTTACTCTTTGTTTGAGGAACTTTATTCCATGAAAGGAACATGCCTACAAATTTTCAAGCAGGTAGATCGAATAGTTTAAAAACGGAAATATTTATTTATTACGCCCCTTAATCCCCCGAAATGAAACTTGGGAGTTAATTTTCGCTAGACCCATTTTATAGCGGATCTGTACTCAGCGAAAGGAATATGCTTACCAAATTTCAAGACTGTACGTCTAATAGTTTAAAAATGGGAATAATTATCTATAACCCCTCTTGAGCCCCCGCAATGCCACTTGGGGGTCTGTTTTCACAAAACCCATTTTGTAGCGGATCTCTACTTTATGAAACGAATCTGCTTACCAAATTTGAAGACTGAGAGTCTAAGCGCCCCTGAGACCCCGCAACGCCACCTGGGGGTTTGATTTTCACAAAACACATTATATATTGAATCTTTACTCCATAAAAGGATTCAGTGTATCATATTTAAAGACTGTACTTCCAGGAGTTTAAAAATGGAAAAGTAATTATCTATAACGTTCCTTAAGCTCCTTAACGCCACTTGGTGGTCTATTTTTACGAAATCAATTTTGTGGAGTGTCTACACTATGAGAGGAACCTGCTTACTAATTTTCAAGACTGTGCGTCTAATAGTTTAAAAATCGGAATAATTGTTTATATCTCCACTTAACCCCCCTCAACACCCTTTGGTGTCAATTTTCCCAAAACCCATTTTGTAGCGGATATTTACTCCATGAAAGAACTATGCCTACCAATTTTCAAGCCAGTAGGCCAAGTACTTTAAAAACGAAAATATTTATCTTTTACGCCCCTCAACCTCCCCCAACACCCTTTGGGGGTCAATTTTCCCAAAACCCATTTTGTAGAACCCATTGACATAATTAAATTGAATTTTGATTTTTTTTTTTAAAAACTAATGCTTTTGATTTGTCTTTTGAAAAATCTACATGAAAGTCTCCTCTTAAAATCATAGATAATTTGTTCAGAAGAGCCGATCCGGCTTCAGTGTAGACAACTAAATTCTTGTGAATGAATTCGATAATTTTTTCATTTATGTTCTGCTCTACATTTCACTGCATAAATTTCTCATATATATGACTGATTAAACCCAAATGATTCTGTAGTATTTGATGCCACATCCATTCTCTATGTAATATAAAAAATGAATTATAAGGAAATACATGCACATTGAATAAAATACGAATCGAAAGTTCAATATTTAAATAAATAAAAGGGAAAAATATATAAAGTAAACAAGTTCTATTAGATTCAAAGGACCCTGCCTCTCCAAAGGTGAAGTGGTCGATCGCGTCCATAGAAATGAACCCTGGTGCTGGTAATGAAAGACAGATAGAAGAAGGAGCTGAACCGCTACGCCACCTCTCCACCAGTAACTAAATTTTGTAATAAAGCTGAGGGGGAGCGGAAGAAGCTATACATAGTAGTTCAACAAAGATTCTTTAATACACTATTAAATACAGATTTTGAAAATAATTCTTAATATACAGGGTGGTCCCGAATTCATGGTATATACTTTAACGTTAAATGCAGGACATTGTAACAATCATTTACTGTATAGAAATGTATGGGTGCAAGTGACAGGGTGAGTTGTAAACAAGGGAAATAAAAAAAAAGATTTATCGGATGGTTCCATTGCCAGTGGGGGCAGTAGATGTCTAACTGCCGTTCAACATTATGTATCTCAGTAAAGGAAAGCGCCATTTGCAATTGTACTGACGTCTAAGATCGGAGACGTTACGTATGCCGAAAATGCAGACATGTATTACATCTGCGGCCATGCAAATAGTTACGACAGAGCTCGCTGTGAATGCATCAAGAGCAGTTTTCTGCTAGAGGAATGCTGCATCGCAGAATTTTTCATCTGTTATATGGTTAACTTCATGAAACACGTTTGTTCCACGTTACCAGACATAATGCTGGTTGGCGAAAATCTCTACACAGTCGAAGTCCGGAAGAAAGCATCTTCAATGCTGTGGCTGATAGACCAGAGTCAAGTACAAAACAACTTTTGCTTATCACGTAAGTGTGAGTGAACAGACTGTTTGTAGAGTCTTGAACGAGATAATCACTTACGCACGTTCCATTTTCAGCGAGTACAAGCTTTGAATCCAGTGTACTATCTTATCCGACTTCAAGTGGGTGGTACAGAAATGTACGCTGCGGTTGGACTTCATAGCTGATGTGCTGAACAATTATGAACAGTTATTGTAAACCTTGCACTTGGCAACGATGCTTTCTATAAACACTTTATACTTCCATTCATGTATTATTTTTTGTGTTTTTGTCCCACCGCATCACTGGCACCCATACATTCCTACACAATAACTAATTGTTGTAATGTCATGTACCTACCCTTAAAGTTTGTACCATGAATTTGAGACCACCCTGTATACACAGGATAATTGTTTTTTTTAGAAGAAAATCCCTAAACCCAGAATGTCCATTATTTACATTTACTCATGTATTTTATATCTGTACATTTTCATACTCATTCTTCCTTGTGTGAAGATTATTTTTCTTAGATAAAATGTAGGCAGGTTTAAAAACTTCTAATAACACAGGGACATTTTCATCCTCTCTTAATATAAAAATATCTTTTTTTCAGACAACCGCATTCGCGAAAATTTCAAATAATTTTGACGTTATAGAAATGTTGAAAGATACGAGTGCTGTTTTGCACGTTTTTATGTGCAAATATTTGTTGATGCAAATCTTTCCGAGCTGACCAAAGTCATATGGTTTCTATCTCTCTCTTTCTGAATATTATCAACTAAAAGCTCTAACCCTGTCTGTCATACTAGATTTTCAAAAAAAATTCCAAAGGATTCGGTCCAAAGTCATTTGGTGTCTACATATAATAATGGGATTCCAGAACCTAAACCAAGAAGTGTGTTTTAATGCAGGTAAGGGTGTAAAGGATTTCCCCTGAAATCCATTAAGGATTTAGAATCAGAATGTACACCAACCATAATCAAAACAAATATAATTTTTTAATCATTTTATAAGTCTCACAAATCCAGGTAAGGAAATGAATATATATATAATATATATATTATTTCCTTACCTGGATTTGTGAGACTTATAAATGATTAAAAAATTATATTGTTTTGTATACAGACAAATAGTAACAGTTACGAAGCAATTTCTTGATATAGAAATTAAATTAAATGATTATAAAATAGTTACTAATATTTATGATAAACGAGAAGACTTTAATTTCAATATTATAAAAGTACCGCATTGGGAGAGTAATGTGCATGTATCTATATTCAGAATATTGTTCTTAATTACACACTACGTAATAAACTTCAAGTTCTAATAAATCAGAAAAATAAAAAATTATAAACATTTTACTAAATACTGTTTAATTCAAAACTACCTATTAATTTATTAATAGATATTTAAATAATGAAATTCTAAATAGTAAGGATTAAAATTCCATAGTTTTAAAAGGTTTATATTATAGATTTATTATTCGTCATAGATAGTTTTAAATACCCCCAGTTTCTAGTTTTAGATAAAATTACTTTTTTAGAATATATTATAACTTTTAAACCATATTAAGAGTCTAAGATAATGGTAGTATGTTTACATTTCTTATTTTATTATTTCTATTCTTTTTATACTTTTGCTAAGTGCTATTTTTCAGCCATTGCTTTGTTTTGAAATTGTATTTGGGTCAGAATCTGGCAATAACTTGTTTATTGTACTAAGATTTAGCTCGGGCTCTGCATTTCAGTATGCAATTTTTGGGTAAGTTACCTTTTCCTTATAATGGATTTAGATTTCCTATCCATTATTTCCAATTGGTATTTGCTTGGTATTATTAACAAAAAAGGGGGAAGGTTGGCTGGACAAAAAACATGTTCAACCCCACTTTTATACAGAAGGATTTTTTTAAAGAAAATTTTATGTATACTAGTGTTAAGTCAGCATTGTTGATAATACTGAAGCATCCATTCTTTATATTTTACTGTTTATTTCAATTTTCATATCTCCTTTAATTCTGTTGTCTTGTTATCTTTGATATTCTTTTAAGTATTATCATGTATTATCTTCTTTTAAGATTTTTGATATATATTTTTTATATAAAGTATTGGAGCCAAAGCGAGGAAGATGGAATATTTAACATTTAATTGTAAGTAGAACAAGTAATAAGTAACATTTAATCGTAATTTAGAAATAATCGTAACTCCTATCTTAAATAATCGACTTCTATCCGATTTAATTTTAATTCAATTAACTTACTGACCGAGTTTTCAATTTTATATATTAACTAGCTGCATGGCCCGGAGTTGCACGGGCTTTTATCGAGGGTATAACTTAATCCCCATGTTAATTTCCTCCTTCCTTTCTGACGCCGGCACTTTTGTGTGGGTGTGACGCGTACGATGTGAGTGCATGGCCCGTGAGTGGGTCGTGCCATGGCTTTCTCGTTTAACATTTTCAAATTACGAAATTTCACTACTATTTTAAATTTTGAAGTAAAATTCTGGATTTTTTTTAAATTCTCGACACTGACATTGATTCATTTTAGAAAAAAAAAATCATAAAATATGGAAAATATCATTGTTTTGTAAAAAAAAAAATTATATCTAGAAAAAAAGAGAATTTTCGGCATTTTATTTTTTAAATCACTAATTCTTTAATTATTTTTTGTCTGATTTAAAAAACAAAAATCGGATGGCTGTTTAAATAACGTCGAGAGTACCAAAAAATTTCACCCTCTGTTCATTCATGACGCTAGGCGGGAAAAACAACACGCAGGGTTAATACAATTAAGCGTTTAAAGGTTTTTAATTAATATCTTTTTAAATAATAAAAATATCGGAATAAAACTAGTTTACGTCCTATTCTCAGACCTACTGAATATACGCACAAAATTTCATAAGAATCGGCCACGCCGTTTCGGAGGAGTTTTGTTACAAACACTGTGACACGAGAATTTTATATATTAGATTAATTAATCAATGATTTGCTCTCTTCTTGATTTCAATTACTTTACGTTAACCAAAAACTTCTATCATCTAAGCACTAACCTCTATCTAACTTTCGAATCTAAAAGTTAATGCTTAAATATACGACATGATTTACATAGATCACATCTTCTTCTTCTGGAGAAAGTTTTCAATTGAACAATATTTAAATTCATAGAATTTCCTCAAGAGGGTTAGTAATACGTACGCAAATAGACCCATTACAAGAGGTTTTATATAATGTGTAATATGTTTTATAAAATGCAAGGTGTAAAATTTGCTTTAATAGAACTATTTTAAAGAAATTATTGGTCTGTTTTAAAATATGGGGAAACTTTTAAATTCTTAAAATGGCTTATTTCTCAGAAGTATTTTGAGAAATAAGTTTCCTAAAATCACCTAATAGAAGACATGAACCTTCTTTTACGCTACTAAATGTAATGGATTTTCCCACTGGGAAACTAAACAGGAAAATATGTTATTTTCCAGTATTATTTTAATAGACTTTTTATGAATACAAAAAGGGCAATCTGCATTGAGAAATTAATCATAATTGACATTCATAAAATTAAGTATATTTAAACATAAGTAGATAAAAAATATATATCGTAAGCGATTAATAAAAGTAAATGTTAACTGTGTTCAGAAATAAATTTCAGGAATTTTAAGAACTTTTACATTTTTCAGTTTTTTATTTGAAATATGTACAGGTAAAAAATAACTTTTCATAAGAAAGTTTTATTTATCACAATAAATATATTTAAACTGGTCACCGAAGTTAATGTATAAAATCTAAGAAAAATTAATGTAATATTAATTTGATTTAATAGATCTATTATTTTTGTTTCATTTAGAGTACTTTGCATCTACTGCAACATCATAAAAAGTATGTGAATATATTCATTTAAACAACATATTCCTCACAGCAGTGGTGCAGAAATATGTAAAATATAATGCTTTTAATACCCATTCATATTT
The DNA here is from genome assembly GCA_019973975.1 of Trichonephila clavata. Taxonomy (NCBI): domain Eukaryota; kingdom Metazoa; phylum Arthropoda; class Arachnida; order Araneae; family Nephilidae; genus Trichonephila; species Trichonephila clavata. Next base: position 17,304 of record BMAO01030601.1, on the reverse strand, counting down.
AAAATCGCTCTAGTTTATTAATTAAAAATAATTATTTTTTATATTGTTTGAAAAAATATTTTAGCATTATCTCCTGATCTTAAGCATGTTTATTTTAGATAAATTGCGCACGAAACTATTCCTCATCGACTCGTAATGGCTGCCTGTGTCGCATCATCTGACTCTAGTCCAATCCTCTACAAACAAAGATCTATGAAGCTTGACGTCAACGATAAAGCTTTCCGATAGCCATATCAACAGACCCACATCTGGTCAACAAAGCAACCATAAAGCCAGCGTTACCCGTAATTGCAGCATCGACGGGACAAATGGGAGTGCCTATCCCCTTGCGGCCATTAACTCATTTTCCGAAGCAAAACAGACACCGGGAGACTTTACTTATCCCTCAGACTTCAATTCGTCAATCAATTTAGCGGATTCATTTAATTTGGGGATGGGATATGAGCTGCTATTGCCTGGAAGTATTTGGAAGCAAATTTGGGGTGTAAATAACTGAGAACATGGATTCGTAAATGTAAGTTTTCGATACCGTTTTTTTTAGTATTTAGGTAAAGAGATTGTGGGGACGTGGGTTTAAAAAAGAATGTTTACTTCTTATCACAATTAGAATATGGTCTATATCAATGTACTATAAATAACAATGGAAATTTAATTATCATATGCAAGAATATTTAAGAATTATTAGATGGTTCTATATAGTCTGTATTTAAATTATATTTTTACGTAAATTTGAATTGGTTTTTGTAGTCCTGGTTATAAATTATGTTACCTATATAGGACACGTAGTGAATACTCGAATCTCTCAATAGTACTGGTTTCTTAACCCATTTCTTTTAGCTCCCATGAAAAAGATAAAGTGATATTTCGTAATCTATATCTCATGCCCCTGTTATTTCTGGGCTGGGGTGTTCAAAACTATTAAAACAAAAATCAAATTCTTATACATGGAAGAAATTGTATTTTCTATTTTACATAGCTGATAACAATATCAGTTCATTTTTAATATAATGGGATATAATCGGTTTAGATTTGGCTAGTTTATTTTAAAGATCACTAATTTTTATATTCATCTTTTCTATGTGAATAAAAAGAAATGAAATTTTTTACTGTTTACTGGAAAAGTTTGTGATTATTGTTTGATACAGGATTTACTATTTCTTTAAAAAAATCAATTACGGAATTATATTTTCCCTAAACTTCTTCTTTATCATATGTGACCTTTCAAAAACCGTAACTGGCAGTCACTTGACTGAATTGTCTTCTTTTTAATTGACAGGAGAATATAAAATGCCTTGTATTTGCTTACTTTCTTTGCCGTAAAGATTGATACTACTCAGCCGGGAAATAACTAATTTTGTTTATACTATGATTGGACGATTTTATTGAGAAGAAAGTGGTATTAAGAAATGATAGACAAAATTGTCATGTGGACGTTTGATTAAAAAAATGGGTATCCGAAAGTTCCGTGCCTTAAATATCAAATTTTTCTCATGTATGGCCAATTTTTCCAGCAATTGTGAGGAAAAATACTTATGTCAAATTACGTATTAGAATCAATAAGTCATCTATAGTAACTGCAAGCAAGATATTTAACTTATTTTTTTATGATAAATTGAGATTGGTTCCTCACTTACGACGTAATTTATAGATGAATAATCTCGTAATTGTAAAGAGTATATTTGACTTGGAGTCATTGATTAAGATTTAGAATAATGCTTTGAATGTCTTTTGCAATTCCTTCCTGCAATATCCTATGTTTTTGTTAAGTTTTTTTCTATTTTTGCTAAATTTTATTTTTTTTTCATCTCTCAAGCAGAGAATTTATGAACTATTTCCATTATTTTAAAATGTCCTAAGCCTATAAACTCAATCTGGGGAAATGTAACACCATATGAAATAAAAAAATGACAAAAACATCTTATTATGAACCTTGGTAGAAGGAACACGCGACAAATCTTTGAAGTATTACAACTTTTGGAAAAACGGAAGGATTATCCACGTTTGATAAAATAAATATTTTTATTAATAAAATACTGTAAAAATTTGTTTGAAAAATGCATTAAATTTTACTGGTATCGTTATATCTGGTCTTTGAATGATGTAAAAATAAGTTTTAATAATTAATTCAATCATTACTTAGTGTTTCAGTTACAATAAAATAGAAACATCATTAGAAGACATAATTTTTGAAATGTACCTCACGCCTTTGTATGACTTTAAAAAATGCATGGACAGAGAGAAAAAGAGAGAGAAATTAAGTTAGTAACAAGTCATTATACGAAACATAAGATATATTATATCCAGTAAAACGCGATTCGGAGCATATCAAACAATATATATTACTACCTGCGTAGCTTAGCAAAAACAAAATTTTTTGACATCAGCAGGATTTGGTAAAGAATCGAAAAATATATCTCACATCTTATTCTAAACCAAAATACTCATTTAAAATGATATAACATTCATTTCATTTTAGAATACCAACGCTGAAGCCTAATGATCGATTATGATGGTCAACATTAGATTGAATCTCTTTGTGCAGCAATTGGTGTAGGATTCGACTGTTTACGTACCATAACATGCTATCATGCAATTACCACACGATTATTTAGCAATATGTGATATGTTAATAATTCGGTGAAAAATTAAAATTAAGTCCGGCATAATAACCATATTATTGATAACATTTTTGTATATATACTCACCACAAACACACACATATATATATATGTCTTTTTTACCTTATGTATACAGCGCTATATGGAAAATACAGTCATAAATTCATCTTGTATTTAGCGCTTAAACGCTTAAGACGGAATATCTGTTAACACAAAACATTACAACGGTCCCGACAGACTACTATGTATATACATGCATTATTTTACTCTTAACAATAAACGAAAATCGCTTAACACGAAATTATTTCCCTACTGGTATAGAACAAAATACAGAACACACCAGCCGTGAAGGCGAGATTTCAGAAGGGTGTAAAATTAAAGGGAGATGGTTCCAAGTGATTTGCGGAAAGGAGGCTGACTTGGCTTTGCCAAATAACCTAGGAACAGCCCGTGGCACTAGCCAATTTTGTTAATTTCACCTACTTTCATCCTCCACTCCAACAAACACCACACAAAAAACATCACACCAGTCGTCTTTGGAATTCAGTGACAAGTAGGAGAGACCGGGGCAAGATGACGACGTTAACAGTTTTTTGTTTTTTATTAATTTATTTTTAATAGTAAAATCAATTTTACATGAACTGTTAGAGTAGTCCTTTGTAGTATTAAAATATATTACCATTTAATTTTTCCAATAAAAGAAGTTAAGGATTATTTTATTTTTTCATAACCTTAACAAATCGTCATTTTGCCCCAGTACTGGGGCAAGATCACTTTTGCCTTGGGGCAAGATGGCGACACTGAAAAAGGTTGAACATATTTTATTTTTTGATTGTGTTATATGGTTTTACAAATGATAACTGTATTTTTACATCTTACAAAGTATCAAACTAAGCTTAATTCATTGTAACGCAATGTTGAAGTTTTTAGTTGTGTACCTAACAATAGTCACAAATAAAAATGCCATTTTTATTATTGGGACATTCCTCATGCCAACACTCTTGGCATTTACATCACTGGATCCATTCCTCTGTGGGAGGGTTCCTCTTCACAAGCACGACATCTTATAACACCGTCCTTTCAAGTTGATACAACTGGAATGTTTGGCCTAGATTTTATGGATTTAGGCCTACAGGAACAGTTTGAGTTTTTTTATTCCCTTTTTAACTTCACTAGCTTTTTTTCTCTGTTTTTTTTAACTTTGTGTTCTTCCTTCTCCTTTTCCCTTTAATCTAACATTTCTTTGGTGGGTGTGCTTGTAAGAATGCTATAGCTCTATTTTTTTGCTTTTACTTTTTATCTCACATTATGTTGTTTTAGGCAATGGTTTGAAATAAAAAAACACTAACAGGCTTCTTTGGTGCATTGGAATCAGCATTTGCCCTAAGTTATGGTTTTTCTGGAGGGTTTATATGTTGATTTTATATTAAAGGGGTCTGAGGATTAGCACTATTATTCTCACTTCCATCGCCAACATCAGCATGGTTTGTAGTTTTTACCGCAGCATAGTCATGTTCGCTAAACACAAAAGGATTATGAGGCTCGATTCCATATTCTTTAAAACCTTTCAACGGCATTTCCAACTGTAGCTGATTTGAAGCAAGTGATGCTCAAATCCTCACGAATATTTTTGTCTGTTATAGTTTGCTCTGGATGAGTGACCATAAAGGTATCACATGCTTGGCTATAGTGCGTTTTTAACTGGTCGAAAAATGACACAACAAGGGGCTGGAGACGATGTGATGTGTGCGACTGCAACCCAACCATGATGATGTTTTTCGCTTAGCAATATAAGATAGCCTGCAAAGTTATATGAGTTTTGTGATTGTCAAAAATCAACAGATTAGGAGATTCTTTGCATGGTTTTGCATGAAGATAAAAGTGCTTCAAAAAAGAGAAAAAGTTTCCTTCATTGTTCCAGCCCTTATCACTACAGTTGCTTACAGTTACAGGTGGGGCTCTTTCTGCAAGTTCAGGAAGCTTTCGTTTCCTCGCAAAAAAATCAGAAAAGGTGGCAGGTAAAAGCCAGCAGCTTTAATCAACAAATTATTGTTACATTCCTTCCTCTTTATTGAGGGTTTAGCGGTTGGTAAAAATGTATTCCTCTGGTCACCCCCTTTCGAAGGAAACCTTTCCCAATCCGATGCACTCTTTAGCCCCAGAAGAGATGGAAGCGCAAGGTCGCGCGGACATACACACAGACAAACAAGTGTTCACAGGATTTAATAGAATGGACAACAATAACAAGTTTAATAAATTCCGAAACACGGGGCGAGATGATGAGCTTGTCATCTTTCCCCGTGTTTCGGATCGTCATCTTGCCCCAGACTGCCTGTTTAAAAATATTCGCTCTCATTACCATGAAGGTAGGCAATTAATTGACATTTATTCATGGTAATAGGTAGTATTTAAACAAAGTTACTCATAAATATTAAAGAGAAACGTTCTAACTTACCTGTATCTGTAGCAGAGCTTATTTACACATGCATAAAAGTTATATCGTGGCATCAAAAAACAATCGAAGTTTCACAACTAACACAAAAAGGGCGATTTCAGCGTGTCTATACTATCATTTAAGGAAAATCCAAAAGGAGAGCCAGTAGTGTTCATTTGCTGCTACCTAGTGGAATACGGAAAAAATTAAGACATTAGTCATCTTGCCCCGGTCTCCCCTACATCACCGTGTAAATACAAATCAGTGAGTTTAGTTCAAATTTTATTATTTTTTTCTATTTTGATCAGAATTCTTTTTCGAGCACAATGAAGAAGAGCTCAGAGGAAGAAAATGCTATTTCGATTACAATGAAGATGGCCCTTTTTAAAGTTCTTAATCAAAAATAGGTCACGAAAACGGAAATCTGTTATTATTTTGGTATTGTTAATTCTACATTATGAATCAGGGGAGTAAAGTTATACGCATCCGTGGCATTCCTCAAGTTACACATTATCTCCGGGTGGGGCTAAATGTGTAACAGCGATTGCCCTTATCCGAGTTTCCAAGATATTGCTACAAGTTTTGAATAACTGTCCATGGTCATTACACAGCTGCAACCTCTTTTTTTCCCTTAACTTTTAAGTCCATTGTAACATTTCTATTTAATAAATCTTTTTTACTTCAGTAAGAGGTGAAGTGATCAAACATCTAGGAACTCCCGCTTTTTCGGGATAGATTTCTAAGTTTATAGATAGTTATTATCAATGTAGTAACTATCTCTACTAAAAAAAACAAGAATAACCAAAAGTTTTTGCCCTGATGAATAAAAATTCTCATCACAATATAATCGCCTAATATAAGAATGTAACTTTTGTATAGTTGGATATGTATATATATATAAGCCAGGTTTTTTTCTTTTCCACGCAGATTACGTGAATGTTCCTTCTAGAGTGACTCAGGGAATGATATGAAAGGAAGACATCATTTTTTTTTCGGAATAGCCTCAATTAGTGAAAGCCTAATCTGTGGTTTGGTTTGACGAAATGAAATCACCCTTTAATGTTAAATGTAAATTCCTACGTTGTTAGGGAACATACCTCCTGAGGCAAAATCATAAGCAGGCATGATATAAAACGTATAAAGAAACATGCAGTATTAAGGGTCTTTCCAGAAGTGGTAGGTTCAGTGTTAGTGAAGCAACTGTTGAACGCATTTTGCAATCCTTTCAAAAGAGTTCTACTAAATCATCTTGAGAAGCACCGTGTGAACTTCAAAATTTTTTTAACCAATAAAATAGCAGTTGTTGGAAAAGTCTATTACTTTTAAAGGGGATTTATAAAAAAAAACGCAATGTTTATTTCAGCTCGTGTAAATTTTTTATGGTTTCATAGCAATGGGAAATGAGCAGCTTCAATTGATCCAATCACCTGTGGCACCAAAGGGAGAAGACTGACTTAGCCCCTAGTGTCTGCTAACTTTAGCTGGACATAATGGAATGGCCTTCACATCTAGGGTGACCCTACCAGGAGTATATACTCCCGATGTACATTGCCCATTCCGTCCAGGTACACCTTCTCGCCACTTTGAGGCAGCTAGCAGGTTTTCAGAACAGGTCTACTGTTCAGCTTTTTGAAATTTATTGACACAGCTTCTGACCTTGTCTTCAAGGACATTTGGATTTTAACTGACAGCCGTGCTTCTTTCTATACAGCACTTTTCTCGTTGGGGATATGGCAAGCCCAAATATTCTGGATGTTGTGGTTCAACTTTCTTCCAGACACTGTATATACTTTCAATGGGTGCCCTTCCATATTGGATTGAATGGTAACGAAATAGCCCATAGTTTGGCCAAGTCTGCTAATGCTGGTACTTTGCTGGGTGATACGTGTCTAACTTTTGCTGAACTCTCCTCTGTTAAAAGGCTAGAATTAAATGCATTTTGGAGAATACCCCCCCCCCTGCTCACCCTTGGTATTTTATGAAGAAACATCGTTGGTGTCACCAACTTAATATTCCTAGGCATCAGCAGACGGCTCTGTCGCGCTTTTTTAGTAGCCATATCAAGTATCTGATTTTTTAACAGGGCCGGAAAGTCTTCCCAGAATATCCTAGGTGCGAGGCTGATCAGGCCTCTCCCAGTAATATTCTGAACTGTGTAAGTTTTTCATATGACGAGGTTTTAGGAAATCCTATCTTATTTCTGGATTTTTTAAAGATTTTTGGTTTTATGGAGATGGTGTAGCTCAGCTACACCATCTGGGATAAGAAACAGCAACAACAACAAAATTTTTATGAACAGTAAATCCTGACATTGAGGAAAAACATCTCTATTAAATTCCATATCCTCTCAATATAATCTTACAGATAGGTATCATTATAAAGACGTTTTAAATATTTGCTTGGTTTTCATTATTCTGTTTCCTTCACAACAAGTCGATGAGACGGGTACATGTACGGAGAAAATAACATACGTTAAAAATCAGTCTACCATCAAACGAAGCCACCTTAATTAATTTCTTAAAAATTATCTCAGTGGCCATCCTTTTAGCAAATAGCTAGTATATGCATGAATTTCCAGTAAAAATTGCAGAAATTTCTTGTCTTTTGGTATGATCAATAAATTAGCAACTTTAGGCCTTTTCTTCGGAACTAAATGTGTTTGTAGTCTTTTTAAAAAGATAATGCAATTTTTTCACTAGCACTCAAGTTAAAACCAGCTGAGGTTAAATTCATTCTTTCTTCTTCTTCTCTAAGTTTCTACCCAAAGACATAAAAATTAGTAACACATTCTTTATTAGACACTGAGATTAGGGGAAAATGCATGTGTTGCATGGTTTAAGAACTCTTCTAGACAATAAGACTCACAAAAGAACAAAAATTATTAAAACACATTGGCTAGTGATTCTAACCGTGTCTGGGTTATAAGAGCTGATGCAACAATTGGATATATTGCATTTTTCAATGTTATGTTGCCACAATAAAATATCTTTCAGTAATACCTTAATATAAATTTCCTATTAAGTTCATATGTGATAGATCAATCTATTTTAGTATCAGAGTGAGTATGATTTTTTTCTGCATCGAGCATTCATTTCCATTCAAAATGCTGTTACGATAACTACAGAATACAGTAAAAACTTTAACCAAAACTTAGTATCATCACTATTCTGACTAAATTCTAATTTCTGTTAATATTAATTTATTCTAACATCAAACATAAATCTGGTTTGTGATACGCTTGTTTGCTGTGATATTCTTCAATTTATTTAAATCTGTACAATTCATGTTGTTGGATATATTTTCCCTCTCTTCTACATTGTTTCTAAACAAATTAATTAATATAGGCATTACATCAAAATACTTGTATAAAACTAGTTTTTAGAACTTTTATTCCTAAAACAATTCCTTTTTAGGTTGATAATGTAATTTCAGAAACAACAGCTGTCAATTTCTTCCGTTACAGTCAAGTATGTGTGATTATGAACTTTAGAGTTCGATAAACATCAAATATGACCACTAGATTAACGATAAAGGCAATGAAGGTGGGAAAAGTCTATAACAAATATATATATATGAGGAGTTATTCAGACAGACTATCTTCGATAGTTCAGCTCTCAACAACTAGGTTGAAAATTAAATCTACGCTATTCAAATTAGACAGGTCTGTGACCTATCTTCTCTGATCCATGGAACGTAGAAATGCATTAAAAATATAAGGTCTAGGAAAGACGAGGAATCTTTTTGAACATTGAGTTCCATATATCAATGTTAAAAATATTTTAAATAAATACCTTAAATCGACTTTTGATTCCACACTTCTATTCATTGCATTATTTAACAAGTAACTATTAAGACAATTATGGTGGCGTCTATAAAATTGGTTTTGCAAGACAAGTGAATTTCACTAGCGTAGTTGTTTGATGAAATCGATTCCTTTGTTCAAAATAATGCTATTAATATGATCAGTTGAAATATTTTGTTAAACCTGTTCTACAATATATATGTTTTACTAATATCTACAGTTTTTCATTTTGTATACGTTTTAAATCAACGTTTGTAATGAAGTTAATTCGTGGATTAAGTTTAAATCAGTTATTTTGATTCTAAGAAGTAAATTATCATTCAACAAGAATATAATTAAGTTTTTGCAATACATATTATTTCAAAAACTTTTCTTTTTTTATTTTATTTAATATTTTTATTAAATAAAGAAGTATAACTTTTGTAAAATATTGGTCGAAAAGAAAATTGAGAAAATGTTATCCCTGAAAAACGTTATATCAAGAAAGCTGTCAGCCGGCCTTCAAAACAGTGGGAGAAAACCTGCTTGGAAGGAAAAAGAAAGTGGATGGAATTTGGAAAAATTAATCTTAATGGCATTGATAAAAGTATCACTTCACACTCAAAATTGCGTATTTGAGATTAAAAGAATTTCCATAGGGATAAAAGTTACATTCATGAAAAACAATGAAAACCCAGGCTAAGCGAGGGGGAACAAACCCGTTCGACTGGGCAAAAGGTGGGAGTAATTTCAAAAAAATGGAACATTAATGACATTTATAAATCACACAACCATGAAGTGCTTTAGAATAGGAAGGAAATTTCAAGTGCAAACAGTAACGTTTCAAAAATTCTACATGGGACGCCGGGACATGTAGATATTCGTGTTAATTTCTATCAGTACTAAAATTGGTTTGTTAATTTAAGTTTGCAGTGCGGTTGTTGGAGTAAATAAATTTCAATTACAATCTCATTTAAAAGTTTTTAAAATTTAATGAGCAGTATAATATCAATGAAATGATCTACACAACAGGCGTTAAACCAGGCTGTTTGAATTAAAATATTTAGTATAATTCAAATTTAAAGGAGCCGCATCATTGCATTTATATATGTAATAATCCCAGTAAAATGTAATCCTTTGAAAATCACCAATTAATATGGTCCATCCCTTCAGGATAACATTTTAGTAATAGTTAGCCAGGCACCTAACAAGAGTATTTAAACTACTCTAGCTACCCTCAGATCGTAGTTTGGAGGCAGCCTATAAAAACTGAGATTCACGGAGATCAACCTTCTTTCCAGCCTGTGTTTGTCTGCCTTCAACATGGCCGGTGCAGCAGGTTTGTGCTTTTTGTGTTTGTGTTGTATTGTGTGTTTATATGTAGTTCAAAGTCTATCTGTGTCTTCATGTTCAGTAATACAATAAACAGATTAACCCTCAAGTGCCTCTGTCCCATACAAAATACATTTCAGCAGCCACGTCATTACATATATATATATATATGTAATGACTTCTTCATCTTTAACCGACCCGTTAGATTATTTCCTATTATTTGGCTTCAGACCGTTATAAATCTTAATCTTAATCTAATTGATCCCGTACATTTCCAGTAATTATGACTCCTGTTGCAAAGAGTCGTGACCTTTACCACCAGTGTACAAAACTCAGACAATTTGATTTACATCTCCTCTTATCTTCATCTGTCCTCATCATGTAGTAGGCTGCGGCTAGTGTTCGTGTATTTTTGTTGTAGCTATGTTTATTCCGTGATTATGTCTGTTGTATCCTTCATAATTTCAGTATTTAATGACGAAGAATAACGCAGACTTCTTCCTCCTGTGAAAATGTATCAACCGTATCATAAATGACTAACCATATAAAATACCAACGCATTACGTTATCAAATCTTCGCCCAAATTCGTCGTCATCATTATATATTCAATCATATATTACTTTTAAAAACATCGTGAAAGTGTGTTTGCATTTATGAAATAATATAAATTAAATTATAATCCTTGAAATATTAATATGGCTTTAACATAAATATCATAGTACATTGAATAGTCTTCATTTAAAAAATCTGATCATTCACATACAATAGTGTCTTAAATTTACATTTGCTTTATGATTCTCTTTTATAGTAAAATATATAATTTTGAACAATTTTCAGTCAAATTACCAGATCTTGATGAGAATAATGTTTTGGAAGGAAGTTTGAAAGGGAAACACTTCAAATTTAAATCAGTTACGATGTAAATGTACTCAGTGTGCATTGTTAAAACTCTTAGATGGAAATATTTTTAATGAATTATTATTATGCTTATCCATTTTCTCTTCTCAAATATTCATATTCTGATAAAACTTTAAATTTCATTTTAATGTCTCGATATGCACATATACTCAATGCAAATCTAAATCTCAAGAGCTGCTTTGAAGTCATTGAAGTAGAAAAGTGTGGCAGGCCATTAATTTCAAATTAAAATTCAATTAAGTTATGCATTTCCATTAGCGTTTTATGCTTTTACTCCTCATTTTACTCACAGCGTGTTTTTAACCTTTCAAACATGCCATCACGCGAGAAATCATCGGTTGCATTTTGTAAGTGTCCTGTCTGGCTGTTTTATAGTTAATCATCAACCTTTTAAACAATGAAAAATAAATGGTTTTACCTATAGCTTAGATCTTGATTTAATTTTTCCATTTTCTTATAACAGTTTTAGTGAAAAGCCAAACTAAAATTTATATTACTTATTGAACGCATTTCTTTAAAGATAGCTTCATATTCTTTTAAAACAGCTGATAAAGCTAAAACAAATTTCAGATTGTCCTATTATTAATCACTCTCTTCCTCTGTATATATATATTTCAAAATATGCAAAATAGTTGCCTAAGATGTATCAGTCATAATAGAAAGATTTATACAAATACTAAAATCAACTCCAGCATGCAGACTAGATGCAGGTTTATATATATTAATTTTCAATTGTTATTCAAATAATTTATTTATCCAATTGAATTAAATAATTTTCTCACCGAAGTAGATGACACTTGGGATTAATGCAGTTTTCAAAAATTAATTCACTAATTAAATTAATTAATTACCGGTTTTTGACATGGCAGATTCGTATCCATTCTTGTAATACAATGCTATTAAAACAATACAGAAAAGTTATTTATTTGAAAACTGGTTTTCATCAACCAGACTAGCCAAAGGTATTGCATTGTTATAGAAATGCAGTATATATATATATGTGTGTATATTATTGTGTGGTGAATATATCAGTTCAATTCAATCGTTAATAAAATGCTTTCTAATCTATTCAAAGTGGGATTGACTTAAAATTTTCATTAATAATATCTTGGGGATTTATGAGAACAAATGCAAGAGTGAATAAAAATTCAGAAATTTGAGCACATATTTCTTCAAATGTTGCAGAATCTTAAACTCCTTCAAACTAGTAAACTGTCACTTATAGTGATATGCAGAAAGTGTTCGTATGGAAAAATATTTCAGAAACAAGTAACTTGCATGGGCTAATATGATGATCTTTGCCCAACCTGGATTTGAAGGTTTATAAAATAAAATAAATGCCTCAGCAGTTGATTTAGGTTCCAATAGAAATCAAACTATGTATATGTATAAGTAAATGCGTTTTGATTATTCATGATAACTTCTTTATATTGATGCGTTTTATACCAGCCAAGTCTAAACCATGTAGGTTTGTCCTTTACAATCAGGTTACTCGGCATGATGATGTTTAGATACAAAGACCCTCGTTCAGTTTAAATTTAAAATAATTAAAGACATTCATGTGTTTTCTTAAGTAAATATTCAAACCACTGTTTATTTTCTTTATTTACACATTACTGCCATACACCTCTTTGTCTTAAGCCTCCAGCATTGCAGAGCTGAAGTAAACAAAAACTTGGAAAAAGTGATTATTAATTTAAATATCCGAAGATAAGAAGAAACAAAGCATGACAACTGTTTCCATTCAGTAGGGCAGGCATTAAAGCCGAAGATGTACTTAACAAAATTGAATAGAAATTTTAATAATTTTAATTGCAAAAATCTATAATGCTGGTTTATATTAGTATGAGATTAAGAAAATAAACATTAATTTGAAGAATTTGACCCTCCTGTTTTCTTAGATTTTTAAAGCTAAATATCTGTCAGAACTCACTTCTAGCCTTACATAGTATACGGGGTTATATGTTACAAAAACGGTAATTACGTACTATTATTATGCTAAATATTTGGGACAACAGTATTTTAAATCAGATAGATTCTTCATAAATTTAAAGGAGTATTGTGTATTCTTATTAATTTATTTTCATTTTACAGAAAATTAGTGGTAACAAATCCATGATGCATGGGAACGAGATAGAGAACTATTTAATACCGGCATGCTAAAATGTCGTAAAAGAAAACGTCCTACGTTCTGGAAATTCTGTTCTCTTGCCATGAACAAATTAGAAGTTTTCACTTATAGTGTGTTTTTTAATACATCTATATTTAGTATTGTTAGTTTTCCGCCTATTATTGCCTGCATTGATTTAATAATTATTGAGCTCTAAAAATATTTTTGCCTTTTGTTTTAGTTACAAATATTTAATCGCTTGCTATTACAAGTTTTTTCGAACATTTGACAACTTTTCTGTTATGGATCCCTATGTGAGAATTTTTTAGTTGACTGTTAGGATACGAGCTTAATATGCGTTTTGGGCGTAATGCGTAGTGATTTTACTGATTTTCATTTAAATTTTTGTGCAAATGGTTTCTTAACGCTTAAAGGACATTGTAACAATCATTTTATTGTATAGGAACGTAGGCGCAAGTCATGGTGAGGCACAAACACAAAAAAATAAGAGGCAAAAGAAAAGATAAAATGTTTATTGAAGGAATCGTTAACAAGTGTATTGTTTACAATAACTGTTCAAAATTTCTACGAAGTCCGTCTGTGAGCTGTATGAAGTCCGATTGCAGCGCACATTGCTGTACCATCTACTGGCAGAAAATCAAGTGGAAAGGATAGTCTTCCAGAATCAAAGCTTGTACTCGATGAAAATGCAGGAAATAAATCGTGTAAAAGATTTTCGTTTTTCACTCTGATGAGTAATAGCTCTGTTGCTTGACTCGAGTGTATCAGCCACAACGCTCAGAACCTTTCTTTCGAAGCGAACGCGCAGCACTTCCTCGACCATTATCCGTGTAGTTACGTGGGACGAATTGGATTTGAAGCTAACGATGTAACATCGATACGTTATGTGGCATTCGCCGGTCAGGAAGCTGTGCGCGTTACATTCGTAGATCGGCTTAGGTAATGTAATGTATGTCAGCACCATACTTAAAGTCTTCCATCAGTTAGACGTCGTTACAATTTAGAAGATGTCATTGGACTTCTGAGACACATCATGTTGAATGGTGTGGGCATTTATTGATGTACTGCAACGCCAACTATAACCCAACTCATTTCTCTTTCTTTATTTAACCTGTTCTCAATACCATCCTTGGGGCCCATACACTACTATACAACAAATGATTGCTACAATGTCCGGTATCTACCCTTCTATATATAGATTACTCTATGAATTCAGACCTCTCTATATTGCTCTTGTTACTTTAGTCTTATTTTTAATTATAAAGTTTAGTTTATTCCTAATTGATTATTTGCAACATATTTCTGTAACTTAAGCTTAAAAAAAACCGATAAATTGGTCAATGGACGTGCAGCTAACAATCTTTAAGTTTGTTATGCATACCAAAATCTCCCGTTTAGTGAAGATGTGTGCTCATTAAATAAAAAAATAGATTAGAAGTGTAATTAAAAAAATAAAATTGTTTAAAAAAAATTTGGATAACTATGTCATCAGTTCTCATTTTGCAATCAATATTAATGCAAAATTTATGAAAATTAAAAGTTATAAAGAAGAGGAAAATAATAGCAACACAAATTACATTTTTGTTAAAAGGAATATTCAAAATTTAAAATTAAATGTTCATATGTTAGTTAAATTGTTTTATATGATTTAGAGTGCATTGTTTAAACTATCTGAATGAATACGTAAATGCCACAAAAAATAGGATAGACAAGTGTACCATATAAGATACATTCACCATAATATATAATATACATTAACGTTTACTAAAACTAAATATACTAATATACTAAAACGTTTTCAAGTTTACTTTAAGAATAATTTTAATGCTTGATAATTATAACAAACTGTACTATGTTGTGTCAATATATCTTAAACTAATTACTGATACTGAAAAAGTAAATTGATCATTTTGTAAAAATAAAACTGATTCATGTTTAAACATATTTTAAGCATTTATGGAGGGCAATTCATTAATTTATAAATCTATTATGTTGGCGAATACTGATATCATATTTAGATAAAATTCAGTTAAAACATTTGCGAGGTTAAAAATACAAATTATTAGTGAATTATGGGCATACATCTGATATTATTTTCAAACTGTCTTAAATTTCACAAGAATAATAAAAGGAGTTAAGCAAATCTAATTTTATCAAAAGTTAAGAACTTTTTTATGACATTTAAACGTTTTTAAAAGCTTCAAAGAATGATATAAGACATCACATATAAATTCGCTTTCCTATAATAAACATTCTATTAAGAGCTTCTGTACAAATCATATAAAACCAGAAAGTTCGGGGATTTAAAAGTATCGTTCAAATGATTAACCCATTTATTGTTTAAAATGTGTTCCAGAAGTAATTACGGATGATTTATACCTCTCTCAAGTGAGATTGGGGGCATGAGACTGTATTCTATAATCGCTTAAATAATCTGATTTATGACAGCAATTAGAAAGCTTTTCAGAAGAGTTTTGACGAAGTGGAATTCGAATTAGTGTAGTGAAAAGCACAATCGTGTGCTCCTTTTAGCGATAATAATGAAGCATAGAGCATGAAATACTCTTCGAAGAGTAATAGAGCTCCGCGAATCGAGTTCATATTGAGACAATTGCGGAATCTCATGGCTTACTTCAGCACATTGAATAATTGCAATTCATCATATTTTGTCCAAGACCATTAAGGAGGAAACTGCATAAATTCAACTTTAATAGCATAGAATTGAGAGGATTCTAGAATGGGAATAGTTGCCATGACGGATAGACAATTTAAAATGTCATAAAACCAATATAATAGTATTGCGTCAAAACAGAAGCAGAAATAATGTTCTCTTGATTCTTATATATTACCTGTTTTTATTACTTAACCATTAATTGTATTAAAAACTTATAATTGCATTAGCGAATACCTGGTTTCTGTTAAAAATGTATGAAGTTAAATATTTTAAAGATTATACAAAATAAGAGCCAATTTATAATTATTCTTTTCATTCACATATTCTTTCCTAGATTGATTTAAAAACAGATATATATTCGGAGAACATATTTCAAAATTCATTATCCTGTCCTTTCAGAATGGATTAAATAACTGGACCCCTTTAAAGGGGAAATTTCGGTTAATTGATTATGCTCTTCTTAAAAAGTACTAAAATATACCGAATGATAGGAAAAATCTAAAGCTGAAATAATTGTGATGTTAAATGTGTTGGCAATATCACTCCAACCATTGATCATAAATGAGCATTTTCTAGAAAATTAGTTTTAAAAATAAATTGTTGTTTTAAAAACTAAAAACACACTTTATAATAGATTGAACTAAAAATAAAATAAATAATTATTTATGAAATAAATTGATTAACGAGAAAATTAATGTCATTGGGGTAAAAGCGGGTTGTGCTGTGTATTAAATGCCAAAATTTCTTACTAGTTCTATTCCGAAATGCTGAGTTAGTGTAAAAATGTAGTACAAAGCATCCACGCTTTCACCACTCTATGACATTAATTTTCTCGTTAGTCATTTTATGCTTATATTAAGAATATTTTTTTAATTTTTAGTTTATTTCACTATAAAAGCGTGTATTTTTTATTTTTATAAAACTAAAATTTATTTTTATGTTTAGAACAGATAATAACTAATGTATGTTTTGTATTTGGCAAATAGTACCTGGTGAAAAATTATAGTTTAGATTGTTAGCACTTATACAAAAAAAAATTGTGTGAAAAAGGAACTGTTCCCAGATTTAAAAAAAGATTACTTAAATTATCTTGTAAGTCTACTTATTTATACAATTATGGAATTTAGAATTACCCAGATTTTCAGATTTTTTACATTTGTCCTTATCAATTAGCGCTCTCTTGCAAACAAATCGTTCATATCCTGATCTCGTAATTGAAGAATTCTTGCAGATAAACAAACAGAACGATTTTTGTAAAAGTTATGGATCTTTACGTAGTTTTTCCAATTAAGAGTTGGGGGATTTATAAACTAACTGGTAAGTAAGAGAAATATTAGTTAATTTATCAAATTTACCAAGTTTCATGGTGATTATGAATAAGCACTGCTAAGGTGTAATGCAATAAAGTAACTTCT
>BMAO01030600.1:0-21364 GCA_019973975.1 Trichonephila clavata | reverse complement strand
TTCTGAAATGAATTTTGTGTTAGATTATACTTGTACCCGTATACGGAACGACTTTAATCACCATATCTTTTCCTTCAAAGATATCTTTTTTTATCCTTTTACTCTCTAAACAAAAAGTTATGCACTGTTTCCGCGCTTGTATAAAACAATACTAATATTTAAGCAATAATTTAACCGAACAAAAATACCAACAACGTATTGTTTTAGTATTATTGAAGGCTAGAGGCGAACGTATAAATGTAGATGTCGTATGTGTTATTTCTGAAAATGTCAAATGTGTTGCCAAGAAAAACTGAAAAGACGAGTTGATGGATTGTTTATTAACTCTTGCATTTTAAAGCAACACGAGATTCGTATTTTGAAACACATTTAAATGACGAGGACGACACCTGCTGTCACTCCTCGCTTCGAACTTCTGTGCCCCGCCAACGTAAGGACTTTGAACCTAGACAGATTTAAAGTGCATCACCTTTTATACAACGCAAGTCTCTAGTGGAACCAGGACTCGAACTTATGATTCGATAGATACAGAACCACAGTCACGAATTCGCAATCATCACCTCTCAACTACCACGACTTCCCTAGAGTAGGGGTCTTCAACCCATGGTTTGCGGGCCACAAATAGCCTGATGAAGGCATTTTAGTGGCCCCTCATTCAAATGTGAGGCAATTAAAAAAATTGCATTGCCTGCTTTTGTCGTAAAAAGTGCTATTTTTCTGTTATTCTTGATACTTAAAACAACTTTCTGATATGTTCCACTTGAAATAAAATTTTCTAAAAATAACAAATTTTTCAAAAGTTTGACTGTATTTTAAATAATTTTAAATATAAAAAATCTAACTATGCATAAAATCTCAGAAATGTTCGGGAAAAAGTCTTATTTCTTATTTTTAACAGGTTTGCAAAGTATTCTAATTCGACTTGCATTTAACTTTTTTGAAACCGATATGTTGCTGTGTTGTTGTTGTTGCTAATGCCACCTTTCTGACGTAGTCAGATCGAGGCCCACGAAATTCATCCTGGCTTCAGGCTATATTGTACGCCTGTCGTTATCCGTAGCTTTGAGCACCATGCAGGTGACAGTACGATTTGGCTCGGTTCCATCCCAAATTTGAGGGAAAATACTCTGGGAGTGGTCAGGGGCTTCCCACCTCTCTTCCCCTTCCACCAACCTCACGAGAGGACTTGCGGCTCGACGGCTATTTAGAGTACCCCCATGCCGCGAAGGCACTATACATTTACAAACATCCATGCCTTCTCCGGGATTCGAACCCAGGCCCTACGGCACAGCAGTCAGCATCGCTAACCACTATACCGGATGGGCGACTTGAAACCGATATACATATACAAATCTGAAAACACTGTCTCTCCCTTTAGAATCAGTTGTAGTCTTGTAAAGCAAACCTCCCTTCTTTATATAAATTTCCTGACTACAATATTTTTAACAGACGTGTTGCCCGAGGATCGTTGTAAATTTATTAGTTTGGCCCTCATGCGTGAAAGGTTGAAGACCCTCCTCTAGAGGATAGAAAACCGATTGGATGGCGTACTTCCTTACACTAGTAATCCGAGAAACTGAAGAGAGAATCAGGTTCAATTAAAAGGTCTTCTATAATTACTAAATTCAACGCGTACTTGTAGATTCAAGCAGCCTCTACATAAGGTCCATTAGAAGTCTATTCTAGTTTTTGAAGGGGGAATGGATATCTATGATAAGTACATGGTTGTACCGATTTACTCAAACTTATGTTATTATTTCAAAACATCTTTTTGTAAATAAAACATTCCAATTTTTAAAATTATTATTCCGAATCAGAAAATGAAAGTTTCATCTTTGATTGATTCATAACGTTAAAATCTATTTAATTTTTTAACAGTGAGTTTTCTGACAATCTGACTTTCTTAATAATGCTAAAGGAATATTTTAAATTCAAGGCAATAAACATATTTAACACTATTCAAAGTTTTGATTTAATTAATAAGAAGTTTTTATAATAAACAATAAATGTTAACAGAAGCTGTTAATGCACCATAAAAATTATCTATAGTTTTTAATTTACGATTATTAAATGCTACGGCGAAAAGTCGGATGGAAAAAAGTTCAGTTGCCATTTTTCATGGCAATTAGTTTACATATGACACGTTGGATTAAAACTACGAAGTTTTACTACTTATTATCATTAAGCTTTTTATTTTTCTAGAACGGCTAATTTTACGTCAACTGAAAGGTGTTACTTCATATAGGAGAATAGTTTAAATTTCATACTTAAAGTACTTATTTCCGAAATTATGGTTCATATTTTCACGAATCTGCATCTGAAAACACTTTATCGTTATTTATATTATTGCTTAGGGTTTAGATATAAATGTTTATAATTCTTTTGAATCTATGAATAAGGTGTACAAGTGGTAATACTTTCATTTTTTGGACTTATATGCATTAATACAATAACTGAAAAAATATTTTTTTAAAAACAAGTGAAAAAGAGACATTTACAAATAATGGAGATCTATCGAATAAGCCCTTTTTTTGTAAAGATGTACGTT
Source organism: Trichonephila clavata (assembly GCA_019973975.1). Taxonomy (NCBI): domain Eukaryota; kingdom Metazoa; phylum Arthropoda; class Arachnida; order Araneae; family Nephilidae; genus Trichonephila; species Trichonephila clavata. The sequence continues at coordinate 18,816 of BMAO01030600.1, read as the reverse complement.
TCTTTTTTAAGACTGTATTTTTTTACATGAATTTAACAAAAAATTAGTGTTGTTCTACATAATAATTAATATTTAATACTTTACATATTATCAAAACCATCTATACTGAACCAATAATACAAAACTTAAAAATAAACGTAAATGTATTCTGATAGAAAAATTTTAAATTCTTGAAAGTAATCATATTATTATAATATCATTTATTTATTTATCATTTGACTTAAAAATTATATACCGTATTAGGTTTGTAGATCCTAAGTGAAGTATATAGAAACATTTTGCATCCATAATCGTATATAAAGTGATGTAAACTAAAGAAAAAGTTTTATAACATCCAAATTCACGATCAATTAATAAGATTTTTATATTGTGTGTGAAATTTTGCTCTTTCGTAATTTTTTAAATAAATGCAAAAATCAAAATTTTAATTTCTCTTCTGTGTATTAAGGCACACTGAAACATAAAATGCTGAAAATTTTCAAATTGTAAATAAATTTATCTAGCGTAAAAAAACGCGAAATATTTTTGAATTTTTATAATTTTCTTTTAAGAGTAACCAAATGTGTATTTATATTATTATTATTTATAGTTATTTTACGTAGTGATCATCCAGATGCTATGTAATCATTTTAAAGATTTACTTTTTTAATTCTCATATTTCTTAGACAACAATAAATTATGAAACTATGCACCGCATGGAAAAAAATTTAGATCTGTTGATTAAAAAGTTTTTGGTCGAGATTAAATATTTTATTGGGTTAAAAATATTTTTCTGATAAATAATGATGTAATATTGCTCATAGAATAATACAATTTTCCCACCATCACTATAAAACAAGGATTTTTTGGTACAAGATGTTCAATTTTCACTAAAATATATCGTTTTAAGGGTTTTAAAGTATTTTCAATTATGCACCGCAGACAGATTTTTTAAAAAATTTCCTATATATATATATACGTGTGTTTGCGTGTTGATTAGTGCATTTTGTAGCCTAATTTATTTGTTTCTGTGAATTCTTAATACTTCTATCTTTTATATTTTTTTCCATTTTATACTTTTATCTATTGTGCAGTTCTCTCAGTCATAAGTAGAATATGTAATAATATTACGTTCAAAATATTTAAATATTTTTAAAATAAGTAAAACGGATATTTTTATATGCACTTCTTTCCATTAAAATTGCATCCCCATGAAGAAGAGATGATTCCAACGTCATATTTTCTAGAAAAGAAGAAGTCGGGTTACGTAAATGATTAACATTTAAACGCAATCGAGAACAACACTGAACATAAAATTGGAATTTTTATTTATTTTTATTTCGTTTGTTTTACTTACATTTGTGAGCTACGTGTGATACTTGTGTTGCACTAGAATTATTTTACCTGTTTTCAAGAAGAAAAAAACTATGCATAAAAGGAAATTTAAGCTATGAGTTTCTCTTTCTGAAAATCACACTTGAATGTTGGTTGTTTGTGAGAACACCGTCTTATACCTCTAGTAGGAAGAATCAAATGCAACTAACACGTGTTGGAATGATAGCAGCAGGATCCTGGCCTACCAAGAGTGCAATTTATCGTTCCATGATTTTGCTTCCCGCAGTGGTCGAAATCCAACGCCAATATGGACTGGATAAGTTCAGCTGGGTCATACTAAAAGTAATGTAGAACTTCAAGGACCACTAACACCCAAACGAACACATATGTTGCCAGGAAGGCTTTGCAGGGTTGTACAGCTACATCTTGGAGCTTGAATCAGGAAGGGGGCTTGTTTGCAAGTATCCGTACAGTCAGGGCGATGACGTCTGGAGCAATATTGATTCTCTGTACGTCTTCTATTAAAATTCCTTCCTTTCATATTACATCATTGAGACAAACGTGGGGTGCTCAACCAAAAAACCTGATACAGCAAGCGACACCAAATAGTTTTTCCCTGACAAATTCCAATTTTGCGTGCAACGTCATGAAGGATGTATCAGTGTCATGCAGCAACGAAGAGAATTTACGTAGTCTGATTGCATTCGATATCGTCATACGAGCCCTGGATTGTGTGATGATATGGACAAAGATTGAATACCCAAAAACCTCTTGTTCACGTTTTCGGTAATCTGAACAGGCAGTATTACATTTCCCAGACGTTAAGGCTAGTGGATGTGCCGTATATTCAAGGCCTGGAAAGAGTCACCTTTCAACAAGATAAAGCAAGACCACCCGTTTTCCGCCGTATCCTGATCTATTTCGACAAAGAAGGAGTTTTGGGCTGTTACTCTAGCCAGTATGTTCTCCAAATTTCTAATCAATTAAAAAATCAGATCACATGTTGCTGAGAGACTGGTCCAACACTGCTCTACTGCTACTACGATTGAAAAAGTGGGACACACACACACACACACACATAGACCTGAAGCAGCAAGAAAGATTGGTCCATATCTGTCGTTTTAGCTCTGTTATTTAAGTGAGTTAAAGCCACTTAAGCTGCCATTTGACGTAAACGTGTGTGCTGAATTCGGAAAAAAGCTAGTCCTGTTTTCTTCCTATTATGCTGTATCCGTATAAGAGTTTGCTATTTGCTTTTATTCCTGGTGCTACTATTTTACTCTCCAGATGGATATGTGTTATTAAATGTAAAATTAAATTAATATAATTTAATTAATTAAGCTATATTTTCGCAAAATTTTAAGTGGAAAAAGTCATTTATTAATAACAATTTCCGATATTTACATTGATCTGTCGAAAAAAATGAACGTTCCAATTAAACACAGTTACAAAGACTCCGATAAAAAAATTCTTTGAAAATTCCAGATATTTACATTGACTCCACAGCAGCGCCACCTGTAAAAAACAGAATGCAAAGTTTCATATAAACACAGTTACATCAACTCAAATAAAAAAATTCTTTGAATCTAAATGATAAAACCCATCTAGAGGAAAATGCATGCCAAAATGGTATATCTAGCATCCTCGAAAATGCGAGAAAAAAACTTCGAATATTTCAGGACACATTTTCTATTCTCAGGCCTTTTGCCTGGCTTTTGGCCTACATCCAGATCCTATTCTGCACGAATAAGAGAAATTGTTTTCGTTTCCTAATCCAAACTCCCCTTTCCTTGAAACAGTTCACCATTTTGATAAATGTATATGTAAGATTTGTAATCTGTGGGCTCCATGCACTGATAAAGGAATTCGTATCCCAGATGAAAAGATATTCATGCTGAAATAGGTAAAAGTTTTTCTTGGGTGTGATTAATGGGTGGCTTTTCTTCTAATACTTGAGAAAAATGAATTTTGTCATTTATAATGTGAAAAATTACTTAGAATCTCTTGTGGTTAATATTTCATAAAAGAGTGTCACATTTCTTCACAAATAAGATAATGCGTGTGAGTACTTTTTGATCCCTTAATGACCTACTTATGTAAAAGGATTAAGAATATAACCAGTTGTATCACAGTAAATAAAAATGTTTTTTTTTAAAACTTTTTTGCCTAATTTTTATTAAAGAAAATGACTACTTAAATTTTTATTTGATATTGTATGAAAATAAGGAAATTCTTTTAAAACTAAAGTTTCACTAGCTTCGGAACAGTGCTACTGCATTTAACGCAAGTAAAAAATGTCAGGAGGAAAGTGTTTTATGTCCACTTAGCTGTCTAGTTACGAATAAACAATTAAAACTTTTAGAACTGCTGTTGGAACATAAGGTTTTGAAAATTGGAATTTCGTCCAGCAAAAAATTTAAATGATTTAAATACTTTAAAAAATGTTATTTTAAAATTTCAGAACCTTTGGTGTAGTATAAGCATCGATTTTTTTCTAATTAATTCATCAAAACAAAAACTTCATTTGAAATTATTATTTTCAAGTAAAATATGCAAAAGAGAATGTAATTATTTATTATTAAGATTTATTTTTAACACAGTGGTGAACATTTTTTTTAAAAAATCAGCTTAAAAATGTTTATCTATTTCTGTGTGTCAAGTTATAAACACAACAGTTTAATCGGCTCTTATTTATGACGAACGCATTATCAATTCTAACATTAATTCATCAGACGTATTCAAATTTGAGAAGTTTTCTGTTATTCTCACGAAAAATTCTTTACAGGAAAAATGTATTACATGAAAAATATCTACAGGATGTTGCCGAATTCGACTGACAGATTCAGAGAGATAAGATAGGCAGTATGGGGATGACAAATCACCAAAGAACGTGAGCTCGCAAACAACGTTTATTCGGTTAAACTGGCTATAATAGTTGCCATCGGGAGAACGATGGGCCAGACGAGGAGGGTGGTCAAACGAATGCAGAAATTTAGAGCGCCGTGGTGGGGTTGATGAAACCTGCACGTATACAAATTTCCCACTCGTCTGGGTAGAATAAAAGTGGCGAGGAAATTATCATAGAGGGGTGTTACATAAAGCGCGGGTGTTAAACTGCATTCGGTAACAATGACGGATTACACGAACGAAGAATAAGCGGATATGCACCTCACATACTGTCACTCCAATTGCAATGAACGCTTCGCACGGAGAATGTACCAGGACAACTTTATGAGAAGGTTATGTCCTTGCGGAATCTCAATTTCTTATATTTCTTCTTCTCGGATAACCTGAAATTAATTATGTATGTGACGCCGGTAGCTACAGAGGAGAATCTGACGGCATGGATCATCGTCGCTTCAGCTGACATCGCTAGCACACCGGAATTGATTAAACGCATCTGACAATCCTTTGTCCGTCGATGTCAGCTGTATGCACCGTAACTTTGCATAATTCCTGTGGCAATCACTTGTTGTTGCCTTTCTGATGTAAAGCCGTGATGCATTGTTCGTATTGCAAACATGCTTTGCGTCTAATAAATGTATTTCCCCCCTCTTATTGCCACTTTTCATTCCACTCGACATCACTCTTTTCATAACTGTTTTTTTTTTCAAATTACTCCGACTAAACGTGATTTGCGACCCCATGTTCTATGGAGATTCGTCATCTCCATGCTGCCTGCTATCACCCCTCTGAATTTGTCGATCGAATTTGGCAACAACCTGTATATAAGAGGCAAAGAAAATATTTAAGAACGTTTTTTGAAGTTTATTGCACAATCATAAATATTTATAGTTTTAAGAAAGGTTGAAAATTCACAATTAGTTTCGTTTAGATCAGTTAATGTTACACTGCAAAAACAAAAACACAATGTTATTTTTTAGTAAATTTTGTTATGTTCATAAATTAAGGATAATGCATGTTCAGACAAAGAAAGAGTCAAAAGCTAAACAAATTTGTAAAGCCTTTTTATTAAAAAAAAAAGGTAAACAGCAAAAAAGATGCTTTATGTGTTGATATCAGTAATAAAAATTGCTATTTTTGCTGCCTGGAGCAAATTACAAAAACTACTTACAAAAACCAATATCACATGCTTGATATGATGGTTAATACATAGTATGTCTTCCAGACTATGCAATGCAGTCCGTACAACCCCTAGGCACGCTGAGTATCAAATTATCGATCTGATCTTGGAGAATATTACTCCACTCATCAAGCAATGCTCTCCGAAGTTCCGAAGAGATGTAGAGGTGGTTGACGGGTTACAACTCGTCGAATCAAGCGTGTTCCATACATGCTCTACTGGATTCAAGTCCGGTGAAAATGCTGGCTAGTCTTTATGGGTTATATCCTCGGATTGAAGGCATTCGCTTATGATGTTTGCACGGTGAGGATGGGAGTTGTCATCCATAAACACAAATTCTGTGTCCATATCGCCCTGAAACAAACGTACGTGTTGTTCCAGAATGATGTCCTATTTGATCTGGCCTGTTATGGTTCCGATTTGAACATGCAGGTCAGTTCTAGAACCCAGAATAATCCACCCCCAAACGAGCAATCAGACACTAAGGAAATGGTGTCGTTCAATGATGTTCTCTTGAGGGTAACGGGTACCTGGCGCTCTCCATAAGAAACTCCGGCGAGAATCAGACTGCAAACTAAACCTGGACTCGTCTGAAAACATCACACAAGACCACTGTTGTGGTGTCTACAATGCATGCTCTCTCTCCATTCTAACCACAGGACAACAGTGAGATGCGGTAAGGGGAACATATCTGACAGGTCTAAAAGCATACAGACCAATCTGCCCTAAGCGTCTGTACACGGTCTGCCTTGAAACTGTCCTACCAGAGGCTGAAGAGAACTGACGAGACAGGTTTGATCCTGTGCTCCGTCTGTTCCTTTTGGCAGTAATTACCAAATAGTATTCCTCATTCGGCGTTGTAACTTGGGGGCAACATGTGCTGCAACGTCTACTCACGCAACCTTCATATTGGAATCTTTGCCAAGGCCTAGAGATGACACTCTGGGTGATTCCAAGTTCCTCGGATACTTCCAGCTGGGTCGACCACATTCCAGAAGGCAGATAATTCTACCAGGTAAAAAATCATCCAAATGCGTCCTTTGGGGCATAACTATGCGGTTATTGCGCTGAAAGTTTTATAAAGCGCTTACGAACAATTTTACATCTTTGCCTGTACTACATATATATTCCTCTCTTACACTCTCGTCATTTTACGTACTGTCGTTGTCATCTAGTAGCTTCCTGCAATTTGCACATGATTCGTGAAGATGTGTGTAGTCTCATTTCTCTGATAATATATTTATATATTTTAGAGTTCAATTTCCGCGTGACTCGAATTATCCTAAATTTATGTACATGAGTGTAGAACCGACTTTGAACTTAATTGATTTATAGAATGGGAATTAGGATTTCTGAATCAAGTGTCCTACTTAAAAAAGTATAAATGTATTCACCTATGTGTCATGTCAATTTCATTCAAAAATTTTACTTCAGTTATCTTCTCGTTCTCTAAGTTTTAAAGTTCAATAATGTGTTTGAATTTATTTTCATTTATTTATAAAATAAGGATTTAATGTCAAATTTGGGTTTTTTAGATTCGAAGAAATAAAAAATATGATTTCTTGGATACGATACTCATACAATATAATTCATACAAAATATTTTGGGTGTAAAGGAAAGTTCTGTCGGGTTTTCATTTTTTTTAAATTTAAAATTTAATTCAAAACACAATGTTTTTTGTTAGTTAAAACTGTGTTCCATTGTTGTAGAAGCTTATCTAATCCCATGGAAAAGAAGCCCTTTGTTTTGGAGGCAAAGAGTTCTTCCACTGCCATTTGGGAAACTCTCATAATTTATATATTCATTTCCATCAATAAAGTTTTTCAATGACCTGAACAGATGATAGTCAGATGGTGCAATATCAGGAGAATATGCTGGTTGAAGTAATGTATCACAAACCAACTCTGCAATTTTTTGGGTGGTTTTTCCTCCCACGTAAAGTTTAACGTTGTTGTGATGAGGAATTACACCCTTTCTGTTGGCTAAAGATGAACGTTTACGTGGGATTTTTTTATTCAAAACATCAAGTTGCAGTGACCTAAAGGTACCCCTTACATTCGAACCCTCATGTCTATCCGAAAACCCGACTAAATAATCTACAGACATTATGTCAATCCAATTTGATTTATTAACTCTTATTATGGATTATGAACAAACACAATACAATAATTAAGGTATATAACAACGGTAGAGTGCAGAGGTGAGATAAACAAATGTGGGATAATATTACAGAACTTCAACTGAATCGAAGATAGCTTAAATACGCTCATGTACAACTACGCCGCACACTGATAATCAGCTTTTACTTAATCAGTTTTAAGATACCTGATTCCTTAATTCTTCGGTTCCTTCACGGAGAACTTCAGGCACTATCTTTAGCTGGATCAAATGACGATGACACAAAGCTCCATAATATTTAATTACACTGTTTTTCAATCTTCCCTACCCACTTCCCCTTGCACACATCAAACGTATCGACTTCGCTTAACTTGTCAACAACTACGTGTGGACAACTCACTTTCTTCACTTTACTTCACTTCACTTAACTTGACCTCTTACTTCACTCTCCTTCAGCTCGCGAAAACCGAATTTATATAATATTCCTCATTTACATAAATCACGTTTGGTTTCTCGATGAAGGTTGGTTGAAATAAATATTTTGAATTAAAGAAAAAAGAAGCAATTAGTAGAAACGCTTATTGATCCGTCACAAAGTTGCGAGCAGTAACTGCCGTTTCATTTTCTTTGAACAACTCATAGTGCACTATACCCTTGAGGTACCATCAACAACACATCATAATCTTCTTCTGATGCATGCCAGTTTTGCATGTGAAGGGCGGCGTCTCCTCTTTGTAAACATATGCCCCTCTTCTAACCACATGCTTATACACTATCCACTTTTTATCTCCAGTCACCAAGTGGCTCCAAAACGATTCCCTTTAGTGGCGAGCAAGATTTGACGAATGTATCAAAATTCTGTCCGCTAAATTTTTGAACTTAATTCGTGTGTCACCCACACAGAGAGTTTGGGCACGAAACCAAGTCTTAATGCGATCTGAATAGAATCATTCTTGAAGTGCACTACCGTGGAAGTTAACAGTAGGACTTAATCATTGACGGCGTTCCTCATATCTGGGTTATTTTTTTCAAAGAAAAATCAACCGAACGAAATTTCTCTAACCATCTTTGGCATGTCCGAACTGTTCTTGCGTCTTCTCCAAACACGGCGCACAAGTTGCTTTTTTCCCGCCTCCATCGCTTTATTGCCTTTTTGTTACTCATACAACATACAGTTTCTTAAGTACAACTTTCCTTCACTAATGACAGGTATGTAAGTTTCAAAAAACTAAATAAAATACGAAACAAGTAATATAAAAAAAAATTAAGTCAATTCCTACTGTGAATAGATGAATAAAAAGTATTTTATTAACAATTGAAAGTTTGTGAACAAGCTATATATATATGTGCGTGTGTTGGTGTGCATTGTTGTAACAATGCACACCCGGTTTGGCTAGTTTGGCTGAAAAACCGGTTTTCGACGCCAACTTTTATTACTGTTTTAACAGTTACATTGTTACAACAGTGGAAATGTATTCAGTATGAGCCAAAAACCGGTAATTAATTTAATAAATTAATATGTCACCCATCCGGTATAGTGGTTAGCGACGCTGGCTGCTGTGCCGTAGGACCTGAATTCGAATCCCAGGGAAGACATAGATGTTTGTAAATGTATAGTGTCTTCGCGGCATAGGGGTACTCTCTAAATAGCCGTCGAACCACAAGTCCTCTCGTGAGGTTGGTGGAGCGGGAAGAGAGGTAGGAAGCACCTGACCACTCAAGAGTATTTTCCCTCAAATTTGGGATGGAACCGAGCCAAATCGTACTGTCACCTACATGGTGCTCAAAGCTACGGCTAACGACAGGTGTACAATATAGCCTGAAGACAGGATGAATTTCGTGGGCCTCGATCTGACTACGTCAGAAAGGTGGCATTAGCAACAACAACAAAACAGCAACATATCGGTTTGAAAAAAGTTAAATGCAAGTCGAATTAGGATACTTTGCAAACCTGTTAAAAATAAGAAATAAGACTTTTTCCCGAACATTTCTGAGATTTTATGCATAGTTAGATTTTTTATATTTAAAATTATTTAAAATACAGTCAAACTTTTGAAAAATTTGTTATTTTTAGAAAATTTTATTTCAAGTGGAACATATCAGAAAGTTGTTTTAAGTATCAAGAATAACAGAAAAATAGCACTTTTTACGACAAAAGCAGGCAATGCAATTTTTTTAATTGCCTCAAATTTGAATGAGGGGCCACTAAAATGCCTTCATCAGGCTATTTGTGGCCCGCAAACCATGGGTTGAAGACCCCTACTCTAGGGAAGTCGTGGTAGTTGAGAGGTGATGATTGCGAATTTGTGACGGGTTCTGTATCTATCGAACCATAAGTTGACCCCTGACCACTCCCAGGGTATTCTCCTCAAAAGTGAGGTGGAACCGTACTGAAATCTGCATGGTGCTCAAAGCTACGGCTAACGACAGGCGTACAATCTAGCCCTATGCCATGATGAATTTCGCGGGCCTCGATCTGACTACGTCAGACAGGTGGCATTAGTAACAACACAACAAATTAATATTTGAAAAAAACTGTATTAACATCAAGTGTATCCACTACAAGCATAAAAAAAATTATTTTTACTTGATTGGATGAATAGAAAGTATTTTATTAACGATTGAAAATTTGAACAAGATAAATATGTAAATATATAGAGAGAGTTAGCTAATAATAAGAATTGAAAAATGTGTATAAATCATCAACAGTTTACTAATCTAATTGTTTAAACTGGTTTCAGTCCAATCCGAATTCTTGCTAAGGATCGACAAGACATAAAAATGCACAGGTTCCAAAAAGGACAGAACTTTCCCTTATTATGTATACCCAATACTTATTCTTAACCTAGAACGAATTTTCTCAGGAATAAAAACAAATCTCCTAAAAGGCTCGAATTTTTCTTTTTGCGTTAAAGACAGTATCGATTGACTGTCGACATTTTATTAAAAGGTTAATGTGATTCGAACTATTGATATGTATAAGAATGCTTCATTCTAAAGGCAGCCACTACAAAAAAATATTCTGTGTTTCTTTGTTTTTTATTCTTCTTCTAGTTTTTTAAGGTTTTTCTTTTTTTAATTTTTGATAGAAGTTGTGCATTTTTAATTCAATTGAAATATAGAATTATTTATGATTGATGAATTTAGCTTTGCTTTTATCAACTTCTTAAATTTGGTTCTCTTTTTATTTCCCAGAATATGTAATTTGATGAATTAGACATTCTAAAATAAACATTTGCAATGAATTGTATTCCTTTTCAAGCTCTATTTGATAATCATTAAAAAAGTTCTAAATAATTAGACAAAAAATTTATTTAAAAAAATTATTATTCGTTAATGATTCTACGAGAGTTCTTTATTTTGAAGTCCATTTCATTTTTACAAATCTTGCACAATGTTGAATTTTTTTAAAATGAGTCTTTATTCGTAAAACAAATAAAAACTTAAGGACAAAATGATGAAATTTCGATGAAATAATGCACGCTATAATAATACCTGTTAATTAATGTATTCAGGGAGTGGAGGTGTCAGTACAACTTTAGGTACTTTTTACACATGCATATTTAGTGGCCGCGGTAGCCTAGTAGTCAAGATAACGGACTCGTGGCAGGCGTGTCATGAGTGGAGCCAAGTAGATGACCCGCCGTGTAGAGGAGAGATGCGTGAGGCATATACTTCTTACCATTGGTGTAGTATGGAAGTTAAGAGAGAGGGTGCCAGCTCAGAAATCGTCCTCGTCACTTGACTTTGGTTCAAAGTTAAGGTCCGTCTCCAAACCCCCTCGAGTAGCTGAATAGCGCAACTTTAATATTACACATACATTTATAGTTATAGAATCTCCTTTCGCATACAGTTATGACTAAAGACAAATGACTCAAGCAACGATGTATTAAAGTATGAAATATAGAAAGAACTTGTGTGCATATGTGTATGTGTGTGAGTGAGTGTAGTGTGTGTGCGTATGCGAGTGTAGTGTGTGTGTGCGAGTGTAGTGTGTGTGTGCGAGTGTAGTGTGCGAGTGTAGTGTGTGTTGCGAGTGTAGTGTGTGTGCGAGTGTAGTGTGTGTGCGAGTGTAGTGTGTGTGTGCGAGTGTAGTGTGTGTGTGTGCGAGTGTAGTGTGTGTGTGTGCGAGTGTAGTGTGTGTGTGTGCGAGTGAAGTGTGTGTGCGCGAGTGTAGTGTGTGTGCGAGTGTAGTGTGTGTGTGTGCGCGCGAGTGTAGTGTGTGTGTGTGCGGCGAGTGTAGTGTGTGTGTGCGAGTGTAGTGTGTGTGTGCGAGTGTAGTGTATATGTGCGTGCGAGTGTAGTGTGTGTGCGAGTGTAGTGTGTGTGCGAGTGTAGTGTGTGCGCGAGTGTAGTGTGTGCGTGCGAGTGTAGAGTGTGTGTGCGTGAGAGTGTAGAGTGCGTGCGAGTGTAGAGTGCGTGCGAGTGTAGAGTGCGTGTGCGTGCGAGTGTAGAGTGTGCGTGCGTGCGAGTGTAGAGTGTGTGTGCGTGCGAGTGTAGAGTTGGGCGAATGTATAGGGTGCGAATGTAGAGGGTGCGAGTGTAGTGGGTGCGAGTGTAGAGGGGGCGTGGATGCGTGTTCACGAAGCCCTCATTGAAAAGAAGATATACAATAGTTACAAATTTGCGTGGGAGAGCCAACAACTCGGTCACATCCTCTATAATTGCCATAATCTTATATTTCAATTTCACAAGCGAACTCTTTCTTTAAAACTTCATTTCCCCAAGAGAAGTGTCTCACTGCTGAGTAAACAACATACGTGACGTGTTTCAATATATACAATACCAAAAATAGTTAAACCAGTTATAAAAATAAATATTTTTTTAAAGAAATCAACTGATTTATTAGACGCAAATTGTTTCACAAATTTCAAATTGAGAGAGAAATCAATTCCTATAAAGCATCAAATCTGTAATATAAGTGGAGACCGCCTTAAAACAAAAACTATTGCTAGTCTAAGAACAGGTCATTACAGAGGAATGAAGTTTGATAGGTATGATAGAAGAACATATAGGAATTGTGATAACTGTTTAGATACAGAGCTAGCACCTGTTCATATTTTTGACTGTCCGGTTATTCTACAAGAAATAGGGGTCCTGTTTTCGTCAACAAATCTCTAAGTGGACAACATTGCACAGATTGCCAGAACAGTCATCTGGGCCCATGGTACTGTCTGATTTGGTCTCGTCATGGTTACGACTTCATATCATCATCTGATTTCACCAGTTAAATCATAAAATCTAATTGTTACTCGAATTTTTCAAGAAAATCGTTAATGCGATGCAGTTTAACAACTCAACTAGCAGTACCTGAAGTAAAGAGCTATATTAAACCTATCACGGAATATATAATTTTATTTTATGTAAATTTCAATCAGATGGTAAATTTTATGTGGCTTCTCAAATGCTACGTTTATTAATGTTTTCATTAATTTTTGTCCATGTTCTTTACTTTATATTTACATCTCATTCCCTAAGATAAACAAATGGAACGAATATAACACATCTTAAATAAAATTTTGCATCTGAAGTGCTTATTTTCGTATAGAATTAATTAAAGGAAAAGGTTTTTAACAATATTTATTAGGCAAGAAATACAGGTACTTTTCCCATGAGAAAAATAAAACTATTATTAGGAAAAGGATTGGAAGGAAACGAAATAATGTATTTTTATGGATTTGTTATGGGCATGTTCTTTGGGAACTGCCAGGTGGTATTGGTTCCATGTTCTCTGAAATGCATTAACATCCTTACTGTGTTTTCGTTTTCTGCATTTTGTTCACATTTGGAAAATGTAAACAAAATTGGAAAAGAAAGTATAAATAAAATTTTGCTCACATAAGCTTTATTTACATTAAAGACTTATAAGCGTAAAAAAAAAATTATATTTTGTAATCCTTCCATGCATTCTTTTTTTTCGTGTCTAAGCAAATATATTTCACTCAATTAATTTAATAGTTATTTCATCCTAATGTTTCAAATGAAATTTTTTAATAAAATTACTGTAAAATCTCTGCGTATAACGCGCATTTTTAATATAAAAAATAAGATCGAAATTTAAGGGAACGCGTTATATGCCGGGTATAAAAATGATAGCTTTAAAAATAACAAAAGAGATGAGCATAAAAAAATTACATCTAAACATATCGAAATACCGTTTATTTAAAAGAAATTAACTGAAAGAGCTATAGTTCTAGAAGTATGTTATGTTTTTCAAAAGCCTGGGGTAAATATCTCGACTAAATGACTTCAAAACATGAGAGCATTGTAAGCTAACATTTCAGATTTCTTCGTAATAAAGGGGGTTATACGGCGAATATAACCTAAAATTTAAAAATACAGCTTTAAATTTTAGGTGCGTGCTATACGCCGGATTTTACAATAATTGTTTTAAATACCTATTGAGGGTTTCTTATATTTAATTATAAAATTGAGATCACCAAATACACATTCAAAATCTAATGAGATTTGAGAGATTTTAACATTTTAATTCCCAAAATGGTGCAACGAATTAGAATTGTGAAATAGTGAAAAAAAAAGTGAATTTCCTCAACTAAAAATAAAAATGAACTAATTTAATGGGGTCGATTCACCACCAGAAGACACTGCGATCGTTTGACGATTGTAACGTGATTATCAAGTAAACAATAACCGATAATCGTTTCTGATCTTTTTCTTTATGTCTGTAAAATTAAAATTCTTTGATCTCGAAGTGCTTAGAAATATTTCAGACTATTTTAAAACTTAAATATCGTCCCGTTTTTCATAAAAACAAAAAATAGTGAAAATGAAATCATGGTATTTACGTATTATCGCAACCTATTGGCGACTTTATTTGAAATCAAGTACATGATTGCCATTTCAGTGCATACGGTACATGCGAAATCCGAGTCACCAACCTGTCGAGTTTATCTTGAACGTTGGTGATTATTGTGATAGTAAGTTTCCGAAACAATTAAAAAAAGCTCCCATTTCAGTCCAAATGTCTTTTGGAACATATTTTAATTTCTGTGACATTGAAGAGATTTATTCCTTCTCTGAAAATTCTTTGGGTAGATGGTGGCTCGGAAAAACAGAATTTTGTACGAATTGAATTTGATTTTAATATCCTTTTGTTGGTGAAAGACTGATACATAAAGCATGTTTCTTCAAAATGATCGCAGCATACTGATGAAAAGTTAGATGGTTTAATGTTTGTTCGACCTAAGTTTTGTATCTACAGTAGAAAGTCGCTTTTTCGAACGATAATTATCCGGAACGTCAAATATCCGAACCAAAGTCCGGTTCCTTTTTTCGAACAGTGCAATGCTCAACATTTATTTCCAGAGATGCCAAAAGTGACGGGAAAACCCAAGGTGCGGGATATTTGGGGAATTTCTGCTGTAGGATTTGGTAAACATCTGCGTGGAATATTAGGTCAGTTTGTTTCCAAGTGAGGGTGTGTTCGTGATCTTTTGTTGAGTTTTGTTTATGTAGAAATCTGGATGGCATACGATGCAGATGACTATGGATTTCAAATGCTAAATAATGATGAGATAGTGGCGGGCTTCCGTGCAGAAGAATCCGACCCTGTCGATGATGAAACAGATGAAGACGAGGACAACAACAACGAAAGTAGCAAGGGTCCATCAAGTACTGACGCGTTTCTGCGTTAGAGACAGCTATGGAGTGGTACGAACAACAATCAAAGTGCTGTCTTACTCAACTACTGCTGCTGAAGAGAATCAGAGACCTCGCAGTGGAAAAACGAAGGTGTACAATGGTACAGCAAAAAATAAGTGATTATTTTATACAATCAAGGTAAAATGCGTCATTTTGCACCTATTTTGCTTTTTCTTCAAACACGTTTCCCGCATGTGATGATTTTCAATATTCGTATATTGTCTGGTTGCATTTACTGCATGGATCACAATCGGGTTTCGGTTATCCGAACAATCGCGTATCCGAATGGTGTCCGGTCCCAATTGATTCGGATAAACTACGTTCTACTGTATCTTTTTAATGAATATGGATTCTTCAGTGGAAAACAAAAAAGGTTTTTCGTCCTACAGTCATTATGGAAATTTAATACGCTACAGTATTTTATTTTGTTACACGAAAGTAGATGCAAATCCGAAAATGCCTTCAAAACACTTAGTCGAATCAAACACTAATGAAACACGTAGTTTTAGTTGAACGTACTATCATGTGGTTATGACGCCATAGGATTCAAGTCCATTGACATTTTTTAGCAAACGAAAGCTGGCACGCGAAAAAAGACTAATGTTGTTTAGCATAGCGTTTATTTTGTATATGATTCAACAAAAGTATTAATAGCCAAATATTATTCTAACACAAATATTTTATTGTATTTTTAATCTATATTTCTTTTCATGCCCATATTTTTTTAAATGTTCAAATAATACTCATTTTCTCACATTATATTGCTGCGGAGTTTGATGGTCTTGGTCACAAACTCGTAGTTGGAGTGACATGGGTTTGAGTCCTGGTTCCTCTAAAGGCCGATGCACGTTAAATCTGTCGAGGCTGAATGTTCTCCGTTGGTTTAGTATGGTAGTTAGGAGAGGGAGATGCCGGCTCTGGTGTCGTCCACAACATTTAACCGAGGTTCCAAATTACGAGGTCCGTCACCAATAGCCCTCGTGTTGCCTAAGAGTGCGACGTAAATAAAACTTTCACTCTCTCACATATTATAGTACATCCAAATTAATTTGCTTAAGGCGCCTCAGGGCCCTTAACATATATCAATGCATTTGAATCTTCAAATTAATGTAACTTAGTAATAAAACAAAACAATCATTTGAAATTTTTATCACATGATCCTCATATATATTTACATTATTTCTCAAAATTTTAGAGAATTGGAGAAAAAATTAAAAAAGTTATAAAGAAATAAAAATTGGACAATTTTTCAAAAATATGAAAATAAGTATTTTACACCGCGCAGGATTTTGAAGTACAAAATTGATCAAAATTTACAAAGTTTATTTTACTTGGTATAAAAATGTTCACTTTCGAAGTTATACTAACTTTTAAGAAATTTAGAGGGGAAAAAATATTTTTTAAATACAATTATAACGAACATTTTAAAATTTTAAGAAAAAAATAAATTCAAATTCAAATAAAAAACCTTTTATTAAAATTTTTTTTGAAAATTGTAGTATAAGTTATGAAGAGCCTTATTCGAACACGTGTATGAAATTTCAAATTGATATCGTAATAGTTTCTGAGAAATCCTGCTCGCTAGCTAAAAAATTTGTTGTTTTGAGAAAAATGAAGTTAAATATACGAAAGATATAGGGGTTTTGTTTAAATTTCACTACTTATTTCTCAATAACTTCGAAAGTTTTTACAGTATCAACAAAATTTTGGTATCAAAATACTCAGAAATGTTGAGGCTTTAGCATATATTTTTTTTAAAAAATTAAAAAATTTGCAATTTAAGAGTTTTAAGAGCCCATGAGGCTATCTATAAAAATCCTACAGATTAACTATTTGATCTTTGCACATATGGATCCTTCCTGAAGAATAAATAATTTGAATAGTTTTTTTTTCATTATCTATATAATACTTTGCAAACATGGTTTTTGTAAGTCTGAATTTCATTTAAACAAAGAGCTCATATTTATATTCTTACAAAACTCACATGCTATGCAAATATTTTTGGAAAATTTTAACAAGCAAGAAAAAGAAAATCTTGACTTGAAAGTTTAAAAAGAAAATTACATACAAAAGGTCAAAATATACTGTATATTCTGAAACAGTTGATTCTATTTAAGCATGTTTAGGATAATTCGAATATAGTTTTTACAAATATATAGATTAAATTTTGATGACAAAATTAAGATCTTATTAAAAGAATCTTTAAATCTTGTGAACTCACATTTACTGTTCTTATTGTAATAGCAAAAAGGAGATTCCAATTAATCAATAAGTATTATTATGCTACCGATCAATTCCAAATTATTAATCAATTGCTAATAATATCGAATATTTTATATAATTAAAAACAATGAATACAACAAAATTCTACAAACGGTTTCATAAGTGCTGTAGAAAAATTCGCGTTGTCATTCCTCAGTTATGTCTTTACAATCGTAAATAGTTATTAAAAGGAATAATTATTAGTAATAATAATTGTTTAAAAGAACTAATTTCGAAATTTTAAAGATATTAACTATAACCATTTGAAATTGGGAAAATTAAAATATTTTTGTTTTTAAATGAGAGTTTTTAAATAGGAATTTAACAACAAGAAAGTGTGTTTTTAAAGAAACGAATATACTAAAGAAAAGAAAAGAAAAGTCTACGTGAAAATGGATAGCCTAATGATTGAGCCTTTAAAGAAAGGGTGGTTCCTCTTTTATGAAACCATGACTACCGAAAACCCAAGTATAAGCAGTACTTTTCCCTTTTTGAAACAAGTACCTCTTACAGACTGTTGTCTCGACATTGATTAGTTAGTTGATCGTGAAAAGAACTTGAAGGACTCGTTTCTTTTCTTTCAATAAGCATTACTTTTGTATATGTTAATTGGCTACGTATATAGTATACAGCTTTGAATTTTTTCATTTGCATGTTTTAGATATTCATTTATTACTGTGACAATTAAAAATCGGACTATATATATAGTCTTAAAAATTAGCTTCATTGAAAACAATGTACAAATACGTTTTAGTCCCTTCAATGTAATCTCCTTCTTTATCATACATAGCTGCATACGAGTTTTCCACCATTCAAAGCACTGCGGCTTATTAGGTGTCATCTTCAGTAAGTCTGCCGTTTTTACCTTCACCTCACCTACACAATGAAAATGTGTTCCCTTCAATGCATTTTTCACTTTAAGAAACAGGTAGAAATCGTATGGAACAAGATCTTGTGAGTACGGGAGATGCTCGAGCACAGTAATGCGTTTGACCACAGAGACCTGATTTACAGGAAGCTCAATGTGCACCGGAGCGTTGTCTTGGTGCAAATCCACGTGTTGTTGCCCTACAGATCCTGCCTTTAATTCTCACTCCAGGGCCGTTTTTACCTCCCCGGCGCCCTAGGCACTTCGATAGCTATGCCCCCCCCTATTTCCAGATCCTTCAGTTCTTTTTTTTTTCTTGTTTTGTTTTTGGAGGGATTTTCCCTAAACTTTCTTATACTTTTCCCTTTCCCTGATTTTTGCTGTCTGAATGTTTTTTCCACTATCCACCACCTCTGGACCCACTGTGTTTATGGACTGACAGTCGTAAAGAAAGAATAGGGGCAGGGCTTGGACACTCTTGTTTATTTCTTACTTTATGGCATCACGG
>BMAO01030598.1:0-29460 GCA_019973975.1 Trichonephila clavata | reverse complement strand
TTTGACATTCGTATTTCCTGCTCTATTTTAAGAATTCATAATTTAATTATAGCTTATTCTAACTTTCATTAACTTACATGTATGCATATATTATAAATTACATATTATTATGTTAATTAATAATATGAAAAATAACCCAATTCACTATTCATATGATTCTTTTAGAATTCTGTTCCTTTCTTATTTAGAATTTAAATTACTGCAGTTAAAATATTACCTGATGATGAATTTTGAAATATAAGTGTACTTCCTTTTTTTGGGGGCTTTTTCTCAAAATGATCTTATATATATAGTTTACATTTTTCATTAGTTTAAGCATGCCATCTAATTTTTTAAAAATTTTAATTAATTTGAGATGTTACATATATATTTTTTCGTATATTTATGCAGATTAATCAGATAAAATCTGATATCAAATAGATTTTTGATATTTTTATAAAGAGGAAATTGCAATGACTTTTAAAGAAAATTGCAGTTTTTCAGCACTGAAACTATCATTGTACCTTAGAAAAGGGGGATATTGTAAATAAAATTCTTAGAGAAAGTGTCACTTTGCTGTTTAAAATTTGTTTATATTCCTTTTGAAGTTGCCTTATTTTGCGAAAATAGATTTTTATTTTATATAATTCGTTATATTAACAGAAAAATTGGACAACAAAATTTTCACATTTTTTTTTTCTAATTTAAAACCCTATACTTCAAAGTATGCATTTGAAGATAAAATTTAAAAAAATAAAGCTTTTTCCAAAGTCCTTTATTTTGAAAATGCTCGCGCGCGCGTGAATGTCTTTTATTTTATACTTCTAAATACAGAAGCTAGCATTGCTTAAGTTGATAATATATAATACCATAATGATCGATAAAATATCGAAAAAAATATTATCAAATTTCAATAATAACTTTAAGCATTTAATGATAGTGAAAGCTGAAATAATAAAATATGCAGAGTGTGTGAGAAAGAAAAGAGGGAAGAGAATAACAACTTTCCCTTCCCCTCACGTTTCGCAACCGCCATTTTTTTGTTCTTAATTGCCAAACGATTACGTGTTTCGAATATTGATCAGTATTCTTATATGTTTGCTGATAGGTTGTTGGGAGGCTGTATTTTTCGAATTCTTTCTGTTGCAAAACAAATGCACAAAACTTTAGGGAAATATTTAAACATTTTGCTGCAGAAAGCTAATTTTTTCCCCGTTTACTGGTATCATATAAATCCATTTTTCACTTCCTTGTAAATGTAATTCGGTCTCGCTAGAGTTTTAATGATTTCTGTAGTTTAATGTCTTTTTGTTCACGTTGAAGTCTTCAGCAGCGTGAATTACATTTTATGATGTTTTCTAAATATAGTTCAAGGATATTTTTAAGGTGGATGAAAATTGAGCTGTAGGGTTAATATTTAGATTAGTTATCAAATGCTTGTTTTGAATGTTTGATTAAAATTTTAACCTATCCAAAGTGTTTAATGTGCCTGATGGTTTTAAATTTTTTTATTAAATATAAAACAATTTAACTGCATACAGAAACTGAAAATTCAAAATTCTAATTTAATTATTAGTAATTCTTATTGAATTTAGCAAACCCAGATTAGAGTATTTAAAATTAAATTATTAGCCAGACATTTTGTAGTATCAATTTGTAACTGAAGTTCTAAGAAAAAATAAAAAATGTAGCATATATATATATATATTGTATTATTCGGAAACTATACAGAGTATAACTATACGAAAGTTTAATTGAAGAATGTTTTTAAGAACAGAAATTTAGAGAAAAATCGGAAATTTTTTAATCTTTTTCTATAGTGTTATAAATAAGAATTATAAACGAATGTAGATGAGTAATTTTGTGAAACTATTCTCGCAGATTATATAAAGTTTCAAATTATGTAGTCTCATGAAAACAAATATTTATGTAGGAATAAATTTGTCTGCAGTGCAAATTTAGCTAGTTTATTCTGTTTATAAAACTATTCTTTTCTGTTGTATGTTAAAACATTTCAGTAACTTTGGAAAAGTTTAATGACTTCATACATATTTCCACAGAGTATACTTTTCTAACTATTATATATACGTTAAGTTAATACCTTATTTTTATTTAAGTTATGAATAATGTAATACTTCATGTAAAACGAATACTAGTTTTACATAAAAGATAAATTTCCTTTCGAAAGAGTTTTGGCATTCAGCATTTTTATAAAGGTGACTTAAAAGGTGTGATTTCAAAACTATTTTGTTAACTAAAGAGGTTATTTTATAAGGAATAAAACTTAAACAAGTATCCTTATAAACAGGGATTTTCTTGCTTTTTGTTTATTCTTTTTCCATCAAGAAGAATCTTGCTCATATAGGCTGTAACTAATTCTTCTAAAATGTCTTATTAGTGCATATATATAATATGCATAATATGATTTATAGTTTATCTTCAACTAAAAATTCTCACAAATTGAATGGTATGACATCTTAAAAGGTTAGCCAAGTTTTCAGATATTGGCGAGGGTTTTCTGTCTGTTGGTGATAATAACAGCGACTGTAAACTGTGTTTGTGTGATCACTACTATAGCCTATTGAAGTAATTTCATGTGAGATGCAATATTGCTTTTCGAAAACAACTTGATGTTCAATCCAGTTTTGTAAGCGATATTTAAAACACCTGTAATTGTTTGTTTGATCACTGTCAATAATTTTTATATTTACATGACAAGCGGGCTTTTAGAGACCAAGATTTTTTAAAGGAATCCCAGATTTACGACTCAGAGTCATTTCTCTCCCCCCCTCCTTTTTCACAGTGTTAAGTGTTCTTGTTGTTGCTTATGCCACCTGATCGACAGTAACATCAGATCAAGGTCCAGTACGATTTTGCTCGGTACAACACCATAGATGGCGACACCCTTCTGACCCACTGGTTTAACGAGCATGTACTCCGTGTGTACTCGGAGGGCATTTGGCGGCATCCGACCCAGGCCTTCCGGTCTGAAATCCGATATTCTAACCACTAGGCTACCCACGGCCCCACAGTGTAAAGTAACCATGGGTAACGAGTCACGAGGGTGTCTTGGCTACCTTTATCTGTTTTCATCATTTCTTCTGGTAATTTTACTCTGCTTTTCCTTTGTGGACGCGGTAGCCTAATAGTTATGATCACGAACTCGTGGCCGGAGTGTCACGAGTTTGAGTTCTGGTACTACTAAAGACCCCTTCATGTAGAAGTGGCAGGTTCAAGTTAAATCTGTCGAGGCTGAATGTTCACCCGTTGGTGTGGTGTGGTAGTTATAAAAGGGAGGTGCCCCCTCAGGGTCCATCATCGTCACTTGACTGAGGTTCAGAATTACGAGCCCTCATATTTTTTCATGGTTGCGACGTTAATATAACTCTCGCTCACTAGGGTGACGGGTCATAGGTTCAAGTCCTGGTGCCGCTGAAGACCCGCTGTGTAGAGGGGCGTGTTAAATCTGTTGAGGCTTATAGTCCTCCCGTTGGCTGTGTCTGTTAGTTTGGATACTGGTGTGCTAGTCCAGGTCTCGTCCTTGTCACTTGACGAAGTTTCAAAGGCCTCGTCGCCAGTAGTCTTCATGTTGCTTTATAATACGATATTAATAAACACTTATTCGCCCATTTTGCTTCTTTTCACATATTTAGATGAAGAGTGGACAATCGTTTTGGCTCGGTGACCACATTGTAGATCCCTGAAGGTTGCACTTTTTTAAAACGATTACATTCATTATATAACTTTGCATCTCAAAAAAGGTGTAAAGTGTACCACAAAAATCAATTCAAATAAGTAAAATAAAATAGGGTAGTTTTATTCGATCTATTTATTGCGCGTTTCATACCTATAGATGCATGTGCATTTAATGTTAAAAGATTGTAATGAAAACAGAAATGTATTCTATCACACTTTTCTATATTTTTTATTCAAATCAGGTGCGAGATTTTTTGTTGAAATCCTTATCGCAGTCTACAAGCTAATATCAAACGACTTGCATCTGTACATACTCTTGTTAATTTTCCTGCAAGAAAAATTTTGCTCCCAAATATAAGGAACATTTTCTGTTTATTTCGTTTTCTGTCTGTTTTGGCGGGTTGAAAAGAACTCTTTGCGGGGTCGCTGCTTGCCCAATCCTACTGTAGACGTAATGAATACGTAAAAGAAAGGAAAGGAGAAATGAAGTGACAAGAAAAGTCACCGAAAAGGGTTAATTTACAAGATAATGTCTACTTGTAATCTAGACATTTTTTCGTAAATTACCTATTGGCAGTGCAGTTGTTTTTTCGCCAATAAAACCAACCAACCTATTAAAAAAACTTCTATTAAAAGTAGGGCTTATTTTGAAATGGATGATCTAAATCTTGTTCATTTAAGCACAGAAAAAATTACAGCAACGTTAATTGTTAATTGTAAATTTAAAAAAAAATGTTCTGGGTAATTCATGATCTCTCAAAACAGTACTTATTTAGATGAAACAAATAAACAAAACAAACATACCACATTAATTCAATATTAATTAAAGAATATATTAATCTAACTCGGAGAATTTACCTTTGATCCGTACTCAAACATCTTCCGAACTTGCTATCGAGCGGCTTCCGTGCTTGTTCTTAATGATATCGTCTGTCTGCAACAGACCTCCTGTTGAATATCTGAGGGTTCAAGCAGATGCAACTAGGTGTGACACCCTTATTATATTCGGTAAAGATGGAGTGAAATAAGAAGAGCAGAAAAAAATTAGTTATTTAAATATATTAATTTAAAACAACAGGAAGTTAAAAGGCATGCTCATATAAGGTTCTATTTATCGGCGTAAATGCTATTATTACTAATGCCACCTGATCGGCATAGAGGCCTACGAAATTCATCATGGCAAAGTGCTAGATTGTTCGCCTGTCGTCAGTCGAAACCTTGAACACTATGCGGGTGACAGTACGTTTTTGGTTCACCCCCCCCCACTTTTGAGAGTGAACACCTTGAGACCGGTTGGGAGCTCCCACCTCTCTTCCTCCATCCCCAACCTCACGAGAGGACTTGCGGATTGACAGCTATTTAGAGTATCCACATGCCGTGAAGGCATTACACATTTACAAACATCCATGCCTCCTCCTGGTTTCGAACTCAGGCCCTACGGCACAGCAGTCAGCATCGCTAACCACTATACCGGATGGGCGGCTTGTCGGCGTATTAAGTTACGCATTGCATCAAAGTTGTGTGTATATTGCAAACACTTTTTCAGTTTATACATATTTTCTTTCACTCTCGATTGAATATGTAGAATGTACGAGGAAGCCTTTAGCAGATAGATCTTTCAATATTTACATTAGAGAATAATTTCCAAAATGTATGGATTACTTTTGTTGATCCACACTTAATTCTAACCAATATCCTATTGAACTCTGAGAACTTTCATTAATTAGTTAATTCATTGTTATTCATTGTTCTTTTCCATGGTTTTATTTGGGAAAATTCTGTATCTCGTAAACAATTCAAATAGTCGTTTAAAATGAATTTGAAAATGCAGTTCTTTTTTAATATTATCTGTACAACTATAACTTGTGATTTAATATAATTGTCACGCTCCTGGACAAAAGTGAAATGGCCCGGTAGCGTAGTGGTCATTGTCCCGAAGTCGAAGCCGGCGTGTCATGAGTTCGAGCCCTGGGTCTTACTGAAGACCCGCCATGTAGAGGGGCTGCACGCTAATTTTTTCGAGGCTCAAAGCAGTCTCGTTGGCGTGGTAATAGTTTGGTGAGGGGGTGCTCGGGTTTCGTCCTCATCACTTGATCGAGGTTGAAAATTACGAGAAACGTCGCCAGTAGCCTTCGTGTTGCCTAATAAGGCACCTTTAATAAGTATTCATTTATTCAAAAGCATTCTCATAGTCTGTGCTTCTTCATTTAAAAATACAGGGCTTCACCTCAGACTTACGTCGACGTACCTCTTCTCGTAAGCTGATTTCTGCAAGTGAAAGGCCTTCACTCTCCTTTGTTTTTATGGCCATTGTAACCTAGTGGCTATACTCAAGAACCAGCTTGTCATGAGTTCCAATCCCTGGTGTGCTGAAGACTCGCCATGTAGAAGGGCTGATGCACGTTAAATATGTCCAGGTTCATTGTCGTCAAGTGTCGTCCTCGTCTCTTGACTGTAATTCAAAATTACGAGATTTTCGCCGATAGCCTTCGTGTTTTATTATGAAATTTTAATAAACATTCACTCACTGAGTCAAACCATGATATCAAGTAGCCGCGGCAGCCAAATGGTCTAGGCATCGGATCATGGCTAGCGTGTCATGAGTTCGAACCCAGTACCACTAAAGACCCGCCGTGTAGGGGAGCGATGCATGTTAAATCTGTCGAGAGCTCAAACGTCCTCCCGTTGGTGTGGTGTGGGAGTTAGGAGAGGGGATGCCAGCTCAGGTATCGTCCGCGTCACTTGACCATGGTTCAAAATTACGTGAACCGTCGCCAAAAGCCCTCGTGTAGTTGAACAATGCGACGTTAATATTCACTCACTCACCATGATATCAACTGCAATAAGTCAAAAACCCTACTCGCCCCCCCCCCGAGCATGGTATAAATAAAAAAAATGCTGCTGAAAAACAATGTAGAAATTCAAAGTGTAAACAAAGGAATAATCTTTTCATATTCAAGATCCAATCTTTCAACGAGTCCTTGAAGAACCTGTCAATTCCAAACTGTTTGTTCTTCCTTCTTTACCAACGAACTTTAAAAAAGGACAACAAGAATAACGCCATTCGCTAAGCCACCAACACTTCACTGTGTTGTTTATGCACGATCACTTCAAGCCGTCTGTCGGGGGGGGGGGGATAACAAAAAAAAAGTTTTCGATCCACCTGCATTAAGTGGGTCGATAGCTGCTTGACCTGCGGCTTTCTCTCTGGGTCAATGGGGATGATTTGGAGATTTAGGATGCACACACACTCACTTTTTTTCAACCGGAAGTTATTAATTTCCGTGCCATGGCATTTGAAAACTCTCACGTTGTTTAAAGATGAGGTTTGACTCACGGGGCACGTGAATAGCCTGGTTTCGGTGGCGTGGTTTGAAAATGCTTCTTGGCTGGACCTAGATCTTACTTGGTGGGGTCGGTCTGTACCTTGTCTGCTTAACTGGAATACTATTGCAATGCTGTCTTTTGTATGTAAAAACTGACCAGCACGGATACGCTGGTTTAGGAAGTATTAGCATCGATCAAAGTAACAAAGTCTGTAAGGTTGTAATGGGATAGGATTAGGGATGTTCTTTAAATGGCTGGATTGATGAAACCTATATTTTCTTTGAGGGTGTGTAGTAGTTATTTTAGTTTCGGTATTGTTTCTTGTTTTTTCGATTTTAATGACGTAACGTTTGCCTTCTTTCAAAAAGGAATAGGATGTTTTGATATGTCAAATTGTTAAAAATTCGTTTCAAAAATGAGGAAGTAGGTGTACTGAGATGAAAAAAGAAGTTTTCATTGGGTGTTAGCATGACCTTCCTTATTGAACGTTATTTTTGATTGGTTAGTTGATTTAGTCTACATATTTTAATTTTGGGCGTCTGTGATAATATTTACATATTAAAATAAAAAAATTTAAGGTCATATGTAAATGAAATTATTATATTCTTTAAAAACCTGTAACTATTCTAAAATTTATGCCTTGAAGTTGTAAAATATTTTAATATATAAGTGCGGGATGTTTGTAAAGGATATTTTCTATTGTGTAAGGAAATTTTAATCTTTGATTATTCTGCCTGTGCTGGGAACATCAGTAATTGTGCCTTGCATACTAAATTGGAGATTAACCTTTTAACCGTTTGTGTGATAAATATTGAAATGTCATGACCTGTCGAGGAGTATAATAATTTATTGAAATCCTAACTTCAACAGGAAAGGATTAACATGTCAGCGTTTAAATTTGTTCAATAGCTTGTTGTACCTAGATTATCATGTATTATGACATATTTTGTTTGGAAACTGTCGTAAAGTTGTGCCTGGAATGCAAAATCAAGTACACGATTACTTTTTCGTCATTTGTCGAAGTATCTGAGTAAAGATGCCATGATTGCCCAACGTATCTGTTTGCTGAGATATAGACCAAAAACCATTGGAATATTATTGTGAAGTAGTTGCTTATCTATTGTTATTAGTCTTGCTTAGAGTATTGGTTCTCAACTTTTAAAAGATTTGGAGCATTGTTCTTTTTTTTTACATACTGGTTTTTGTGTCATAAATTTCTTTTTCACCCTCACAGTTTGTAATTGATGTCAAGATATCGTACAAAGGCGTTGTTTGATGTCGAGAAACATTTGTCTGTAGGGCATTTCTAGTTGAATACTAGTTTTCTTTTATTAGGTTAACTAATATATTTGATAGAAATTTTTTTTCGCTGATAGTCTTTGTATAGGGTGTCTCAAAATTCATGCAAGAAGTAATTTTCATAAAAAAACATCGGTTTATATTTAAGAATTCTAAATTTTTTATTGATTCATAAAACATACAGCATAGGGTTGTATATGGGATAGCCTTTTAAGTACAGCTACGGTTTTTCTAGCGCATTCTTCAGTTGAAAGTTTCGATGTTAATTTTGCATAAATATCACTATTTCGTTCACAATGCTCCGTTTTCTTCTTTAAGATGAGAAGGATCGTAGGTTTGTTTTGAACCTTCAAAAAACCCAACGGCGGCGTTAAATTACGTGACCAAATCTTACCATCAAAACGGGAAATTGCTCGACCAGTACGTTTTAAAACAATGTTCAACAATGAAAATGTGCATTGTTTCACATAGTGTCCCATTTTTAATTAACCTAAACTGTTACTTGTCTTTTGGTTTTATTCACTGGCAGCACTACCTCACAAATGGCACTAAATTCAAATGTTGTGCAAATTTTGGGGTAGCCTTTATATCGTTTAAAAATAATGTGAACGTTATACAACATATTTATAAAAATCTGAATTTGATGGGAACGTAAATTACTGATCCCAAAATTTTAATATATTGGCCAACTTTTAGCTCTCTCTGGGACATTAACTTTCCATTCCTTTTTTATAAATTATTTCTCAAACTTTTGTCATTTTTACGTGGGAATAAATCTTTGTATTTTCAATTTTAGTAGTAATGTTGGGTTGGTTTCACTCGACGCAATATTGTGCCGGTAAACTCGTTTGCTGGCGCCTTTCCTCTAGTGCAGGGGTAGCCAACCTTTTTGGGAAGCGTGCCACAATCTGATAAAAAAAATTACGCGTGCCACTTTCAACTTTTCCACTAAACTAAAAAATATACAAAAGTAAAAAAGTGTTACTTATAGGCTTGTTATGGGTTATTTACACCAAAAACATATTTTTAAATGCGTTCTATTCAGTGAAAATGTAAAAAGAAATGGTATAACAAATAAAACAAAAGTAGAAACTTATATTTTATTGTTGATAAATTTTTACAGGATCAGTCAGTTAGCTAAGGTACAAAATAAAAATAAGCAACTTGAAACATTTAATTTTAAATGATTACTAAGCAGTCTCTTAATGTGGCTTTTGAATCTGTAGTTTTTTTACTAAATCGTCTATATTTGGATTATAGCTCGTGAAGATGCTAACAAAATTATGTGTTTTAGGTGCATATCAGTTAATTTTGAGCGATATTTTGAATTAATTACGTTCATATAACAGAAAACATTTCTTCACAGATATACGTTAATCCAAACCTACAACAATATCTGACCGCTAAATCATGTAAATTTAGAAAATTACTTGGTGGCACAAATTTCCAAAATTCGAAGTAATTCGGATCATTTGCGGTTAAAATAATTTTCTTATATTTGCTTTTCAGAGTAATATGGTGCTGTAGGTCAATAATTTCAATTTGTACCTGAGGTGGGTAAAAATGAATGTCTTGAAGAAAAATCGAAAAAGGATTAGTGAAGAGTTCAGTATTTTTTTTTTATCATCTTTAAAATCCTCAAACCTGGCACTGAAAGAATCCTGCAAAATGGATATTAAATTTTTAAATCTCTCATAGTTCGGAACATTGCTAACTTTGGCAGATAATTCCTGTATGAATGGGAAATGAGTTAATTTTTTCTCTCCAAAATCCAGACAAAAAAGCAAAGGTTTGTTCACAAAAGAAGGTATATGACCAACTAGGATAGGAAAAATACAATTTTTTCCCTGTAATCTTAAATTTAAATTGTTTAAATGTTCCATTATATCGGTAAAAAAGGCTAAATATCACAGCCAATTTTCCCTCCTGAGGAGCGAGCATTCACTAGGCAGTTCATCGTTTTCTTCCAGATATTCTAAAACACATTCCCTCAAACTCCAAAATCTCGCAAGTGAACTTCCTTTGGAAAGCCAGCGCACACTACAATGAGGGAGTAACTTGCCATTTTCTTCCGTTTCTTCGGGGAAAAGCGTACGAAATCTTCGTCGATTCAGAGCACGAGCTCGTATTTTGTTGATACTGCGCACCACGGGGTCAACAACGAAAGACAAGTTTAAGTCCTTGGCACAAAGAGCTTCTTGACGAATAATACAATACTAGAAAACTTTTCTTCCCAAATAATTTTCAAGCAATGCAACAAAACCTTTTATTCTGCCAACCATGCAAGGCGCTCCATCTGTGGAAACACTGTCTAATTTTGTCGATTCTACTTTAATTTCAATTACATTTTTAAGTTCCTTAAAAATGTCTCCACCTGTAGTTAAAACTGGTTGGTGCAAATCACGAAGTTCTTCCACAGTATCAAAATTTTCGTTCATGTAACGCACAAAGATGCTTAACTGCGCATTGTCAGTGATATCACAGCTTTCATCCAAAGTTAATGAAAAATATTTTCAATTTTGAAGTCCAGAGACAATTTGCGTTCCAACATCCGGGCCCATGTCATCTATACGATACATGGCGGTATTTCTAGACAAAGCTATTTTATCAACCATATTTTTGACATTAAGATCACCGACATTTTGGGCGAAAATTAAAAGGCTGCTTTTTATTATCTCCTCTCCGTCAGAATATGGTTTTTTCTTGCTGGCTAACAGCGAAAAAAGTTCATAAGAAGCCTTCAATATGGTTTCCATTTCGTCATTTCTCTTCTGGAACAAAGATTGTTAGCCGGCTAAAGATTTTTTTTTATTGGTGAATTCCGTTCGCAAATTTGATGCAACAGCATATTTGTTGTTGAAATCACTATGCAGTTGTTTGAAATGACGGTCCAAGTTAAATTTGTTTGGAACTGCTATACAAATTCGACATATCAAACAAACAGGTTTGGAAGCATTTTGATGTGTAAACAAGTATTGTTCTTCCCAGACAATTTTAAAATCACGTGCTGCAATATCCTCTTTATAATTTCTTTTCGATGTCGAAGGTTTACTCATAAACATATTGAAAATTAAAAAAAATTTAAACAACTACGCTCAACACTAAAATCTAAAAACAACTGTAGAAAAGGAGGAAAGCTAAACGTCTTGCTAAACAGAGTTTAAAATCAACTGAGTCTGACAGCTAGAAACAATTTGCCGATGTTACGCCACAAATTTTCTAGGCTCCGAATCCATCATTCTGATTAGTCATGGATGCAAGTTCACACTCCCTCTGCTTTACAAAGCGGCTATTTTGTGCAGATAGATTACTTCTACCGTATCAACAACTGCGCTCCTAATATATTACAGAATTACTTCTTGACATTACAGAAATCGTAGATAGCCAACATCTCCGGAAAAACCTTTTTATCTGACATCACGCTGACAGCAAATAGCTATAAACATCAGACCTGCACGAGGAAGCTGAAATTTGAATGGAAATCTGAGATGTTAAAAATTAACCGCCCCCGAGAGAGGGTGACTTTTTGGGCAGTTTCGACCGTCCGAGAGAGAGAGAGAGAATTTATTTGTTTTTGGTCTCACGTTACTCAACACTTTTCTCGGAATGTTACAAAGCAGTAGAATTGTAAGTTTTGGAGCAAATGATCTCATTTTTGGCGTTTTTCTGAAGAAAAGAAAAATCTTGCTTTGCGCCCTTAAAATCTCAAGCTGAAAATTTCTGTTTCTTACATATTCTCTTCATGACAATTGTTTTCATTGTAATTCAATTAATTCAGTAATATTTTCATGATATTTTTGTAATTTTTCAAAAAGCCTTCGCGTGCCACAGTTACGACCCCCGCGTGCCACGGGTTGGCCACCCCTGCTGTAGTGTGAAGAGGGTGGAAAATTCTCCTTTCGCACGCTGACACTCTGACTGAAAAGGGAGTGACGGACTCATCGGTAGAAAGATTAAGTCCGAAGAAACTATAAAAAGCTTTCTTCTTTTTCAATACGCAAGTAGTTACTTATGGAGAGGGTACAAAATATCCTTTTGTTGAGCCAACTAGTGGGGAGGAGAACGTGGTTTTTTGGAGTTCTTAAGTGAGTGAGTGCCATCTCTGGTACCGTCCTCTTCACTTGACCACGGTTTAAAATTACGAGTCCGTCGCCTATAGCTCTGGTGTTTCTTTATAATGCAACGTTAACTAGCACACTTGTGTTGTATTTTATTTTTGGCGATAATTCTCTGCATTTAATCTTTGGCGATAAATCGCTGGAATGGATTTAATACGTTAATACCTTTTTTAAATTACGATTGTACTATTTTATAACCTTCACACCTTTGAAACTTTACTAGCATGGAGTAATATATTTGGTGAAAAGGAAACAATTCTTTTAAATCTATTTTTTCTCGCAATACAAAAAACAAACATGGAATTGGTATTGACATATATGCAAATAAAGTAATCTATAAGCATTCCTGATAATATCATTTTATTCAACATATTTCTAGTATTTTAATATTAAAAAAAATTCTAGAAATCCGATATCATTCGCTCTAGATAAAAGCGATTAGTTGTGCTATTTTTAAATCCAAGCAACTTTTACTTTCATTATCATCTCGTTTCCTTTAAAATGTCTGGTGTATTTATCGTGCAAGTGACAGAATACACTCCAGTTGGCTGCACACTTCACTTGACTTCCATAATTATTTTTGAAATCTATTCTTTATAGCTATGCTTTTGTTTGTTCCTGAGTAAATTTTCCTCAAGTGTAAAGATCTCTACCGTATCATATTTTTGCGGAAAAATGTTTCCGGTTAAGAATATTTTAAAGAAAAATAATTAAGTATAGTATAAACGGTACTGATCTAAGAGATAATTATACTCTGTCGTACAACTATTTTAAAAATGTTAGTAGTAATACCGATTAAAGATATTCTATTTTTAAAAAATCATTATCCCATAGTACAATTATGAGTTGATGAACATCGGAGTGTGTGATAAAAAGGAATAATTTAAAAGAGAAAGAAGACTAAATAGGTACTCGCGTGTCATACCTTTAACTCATTTCTCCAAATCAAAAAACGTCGATAATTCAAAAATGTCACACAATACTGTTATTGTATTCGAACAAGAAATACATGAAATCTCGTACAATTTGAAATATTTTTATTGTTCTAAGTGAAAGCAAATGTATAATATCTTTTTTTGTTAAAATTCCAGTGTTTAACTTGCAGTCAAACTACTTGTAAACTTAGGCATAAAAACTGTTGAGATAATTTTACCACAAGAAACATATCTTAGCAAATTAAGTTCATTATTGATGAAAGCAGGACTAAACGGTAAAAAGAAAAAAAAAGCATGAATTTTTCACAATATTTATAAGATTATTCTTGGTCTTCAAAGGCGGTTATTTATTTAGCCATTCAAAATTTTGCTCAGCTCATCATTTTTTTGTGTTTTGTGCCTGCCACAATTCACAGCTGCTTTCGCAAATAATGAACTTAATTTTAAAAATATGATTCAATGAAAAATTTCTTTTTTTTTTGTTTTATTCCATTGAACTATTTAAAAAAATATAACATAGTCCTTTTACGGCTAAGAATGTAGTTTTGAAAAATTTTGCATAAAACATTTAAAGCTTTGTTTAGAAGGTCGCGTGTTCAAATCACGTCTTGGTCACCACTTTGGTGAAGGTATAATAGGTGAAAGAAAGGCAATCGAAATCTATAATGTGCGTTCAGAATGTTGCTTATTGTTTAAACGATGTCCCACTAATCATAAAAGAATAAATAGATTTTAATGTTGCTTGTTACTAAATAAAATATGAGATACATATCAACACGTTTTACAGAAAGGTAAATTTTTTGGCATGATAACAGGTGTTGCCAAACGACAATAAAGAAATTAACAATTGAATTAGTTCTCTTCAGTTCATGCAGCCACAAGTCGTAAAGAAGCATTCCAACTCACTTACCGACTTGGCCCTTTGATCATAGTTGTTTTGTTTTGTAAAGAAGTTTTACCTTATTTTATGATTAACATCACATTCACATCCTTTTAATATACTGTATACACTTGAAACCTTACACGTTTCGCATATTCGATTACTTTCTTAAGATTGCATAACACACATTCCAGATGTAAGGCTGGAAGAAAGCACATTGTACAATTTCTCCAACTAACAACGAGCTCTAATCATTAAGTACACCTTAATGTCTTCAAGGACACTGTTGCATCATTCCGCCCATCCACGAAAAGGAAGATGACCCATTTTAAGAACAAGACGCATTCTTGTTCTGTAAGGGGGCATTGACCACCTGGGAAATTCCAAACTCCTGGTTTCATCAGAATACCTATTGGCTCTTTCGGATGCGTTGGCTTAGCGGTGGGCTGCAAATTAAAGTTACGGTAATATGCCAGTGTTGAAATGGCATGGGGAGATAACTAAAATTGTGACGTTGTTGAGCAAGTGAGGGTAATAACTGATGAGGTGTGTTAGGGGGTTGAGGGGCCGGCATTTTATGTAAGGAAGTACTTACTCAGTTGTTTTGAGTTTTAAAGAATATTCTAAAGGGAGAAGATACTTCGTATAAATAAAGTGAAATTAATTAATTTTAGATAATTTTGTTACAAGACCCCCTCGGTTTGCGACCGTGTTCCATTCTAGGTCGTAAGTCAGAATTATAGTTATTTTTCATCGTTATTTTCATTTCAGCGGGTTATGAGAAGAGAACAAAATTGACGCCCAAAAATTCAGTTAATGTGCATAAAGTTATTTGACAATATACTTAAGCGTGCATACTGCATCATTTCCTGGAATTTTTTAGGGTTGCTCTAACCCCGGGATAAACATTACGTCGGTCGTGATCGACCGCCAAGACATATAGGGGTGACCGCCTCAATATTTTACCAGTTATACGGAACATTTAATATTGGCTGACAGTGCACAGACTAAGCTTTCTATTGACTATAACAACAAAAACTAACTTTAGATAAAAATGTTTTATTTTTATAATGTATTTTGAATTGTTTCATAATAAATGTATCATTTCATATAATTATATTTGGGGCTATTATTATTAAGTTTGTATTTTGAGTTTTGCTTTAAACGCGGTCTTGAAAGTGTTATTTTTTTATATTTTAGTTCTGTAAGTATAAGTACATATTCCGTACTTATTATTAAGTTATAATAGTAACCTCTCTCTCTCTTTTCCTCACCTCACCACACCTACGGCATTTGGAAGTAGCGTACACAAGAATTTTTAAAGGGAAAGGGGGTCGAGGGTTGAAGGTCTAAGATTCTCGTATCATACCCCAATACGCAGCCAAACATATTTTTTTGGTTTTTGTCGGTTATCGGGAACAATGGGGGATCGGGAACAATCGGGAATAACATTAATAAATGAAAAATTCCTTATTTCAAATGCTTAATGACATTTTACATACTATATACATAGGACTATAATAAATCGGAAAAAAATGAAGGGTTATGAAGGAGTTTCCGGAACCGTGGACCCCTCCCACGCCCTTGTGTGCGCCACTGACACTGGGTGGACCGCAACTCCTTGGGAAAAATTAGAAGTAGCCGTCACTCCGGAAAAGTCTGCCCACCCTGCTCTAACCTAATGGCTATGGTCAAGAACTTGTGACCGGCGTGTCATCAGGGGCATCTCAAGACTTCTCGAGGCCCTGGGCCTCTACGGATAAAGTAGGCCCTTACACAAATGTAGCCCCCCCCATGACTCTTAAAAGTATGCCGTATATAGCATATACGTTGTCAAATGTACAAACAATAACCCGAAACAAATAAATGTGCATGACTCACAAACCAACTCGACCGACTGCTATCTTTTGAATGAATGAGTATTGATGGTCTATAGTAGTAGGCCTAGCAGGGGCGGAACGGAGAATATTAGGCCCCCCTGAAAAGTCAGGTTTTGTGCCCCATTTTGGATAAATACGCATCTGTCGTCAGTCTAGCTTTGGGCCCTTTAGAATCCTGCTCTCCCTTTCCGCGATGCGGGGGTGTACGTTAGGCCACTGGGCCTACATGGACAACGGTCTCTACATGCAGCCAGAAGCCAAATCATTCGAAATTCCCCATTTTTTGGAGAAAACCGAAAATAACATTTGACCGTTGAAATTTGTTCGAATAATCATCTTGTTAAAGTTGAGAACAAGACGAGACCTCCATGGAGGCCGTAGGCCCGGGCCCAATTTGCCCATGCCTACGTGCCATCCCTGACGTCCATGCGTGCCATGCCTGATTCCAGTGCATACTCGCCGTGTAGAGGGGCAGATGCACGTTAAATATCAAAAATCAAAGTTCTCCCGTCGGTATAGCGTGGAAGTTCGGAGAAGGGTATGCCAATTCTGGTTTCGTCCGTCCTCGTCACTTGACCGAGGTTCAAAATTACGAGGTCCGTCACCATTAGCCCTTGTATTGCTTCATAGTGCCCCATAAATAAATACTCACTCCCGCACCAGTTCTGGGAATTTTTAGCGGGTTTTTCACGTAGTGTAAAAAAAGCGCTATTAGGACGCAAATTTCGTCTTCGTTCGATATTTTGTCGTACCTTTTTCTCAGCTAATAATTAACCGATTGACCTCGGGTTTTCGGCATTGGGTCGCATTTGTGCCCTAGATGAGCCAAATCATATATTTAAAATTAATAATTAAAAACATTTTTTTTAATTTAAAATTTTTTTCCTCCAAGTATAGTACACACACATACTACTTTCTGTTAGTAAAAAGTTCACTAGTTCCATTATTATAAAATACAACATGTGAAAAACGCGCTAAAATTACTTGGCCATGCCAATGATTGATATCTTGTTTGACTTTATCAGTGTAGAGTTATATTTCTATTTACTGTTAATTTCTTTGTTGAAAATTGTGAGAAGTTAATTAATTAGTAATACTCTTTAATAATAATAGGATACAATATTAGAAATAAAAATAGTTTGAGTATAAATTTGAGAATTTTTTAATACTGCTGTTTTGATTTGAGTTTTTTAAAGAACCAATTAAGGGATTTTATTTTAACACCATCTGGAAATATTAGTATAAATAATATATATTTGATAATTGATACATAAATGGGTAGTAATAAATTGTAATTAAATCTTCAGCAATGATCTTATATTATTAAGAATTAATATTTCTCGGTTATCGTTTATCGCAAACTTTTAAAAATATTTTAGTCAAAGTTATTTTATTTTAGCTTCTTTTTTGGTTTAAATAAATATTTTGAGAATTAAAAATTTGAATTGAACAAAGCATAATTTTAGAATAATTATCTTTTGCATATTTTCGCCCGAATACTTTAATTTATTTTAATATAGTAGAAACTATTTTTATTTCACCGTTCAGGCTTGCTTTCACTAAAATGAATTTAATTATCAAAAATATTTTATTACAGTAAGAACTATCTTTTACAGTTCTTATTAAATTGAAAAAAAAATGAAAATATTTTTGATTTATCGATTAATGCATTTCTTCAATTGCATTGCAGTAAGGAAATCAAGAAATGACTGAAAATACTATAAAACCTTTCAGAAATTAAGACAATTAAGAAGTCGCCATTTTTCCAATTATTTTCTGCGACCTTCAAACAAAACATTTTTATTTTTGGTAAATAAATTAAAAGTTTTTGTAATAATTTTCATTTGTGATAAAACAAACCCTATTATTTTAACACGTCACATAAGTGCAAATAGCAGTTATTTAAAAAATATTAAATTCTTAAACCGTTAAAATTGTCATCGGTTTCCGAACATATTAAGATTGAATATTTTTTAAAATTAAGGAAACATTTAAAGATACCCAAATGTTTATTCTAAGTATTATATATATTTTAAAAAAATGGAGAATTATGAATACATTATTTACGAATATTAACTATTCCCTGTCTGAAAAGACATTTACATACATTAAGAAGTAACTGTGAATTTAATCCTATTCTTCTAGTTTTGTGTTATAATATAAGATTTTATTACATATTATTGAATACATTTTATGAAATATATTTCAACCCCATCATCAAAATAAAAGATGACACTTTAAAGTTCTTTTTCACAAATTTATTCGAAGACATTTAACCATTCTGAATAGAGCTCAGAAGACAATTTTTCGAAGTAATATTAATTCAGAAAATATATTCCATTTTTTAAAAGTAATTCACAGTTATGTGCTTATTCATCTTTTTGGTAAAATTTCCATCTTCTTGGTAAATTCAATCTTTTTGTTAAATTTCATGTTAAAAAAAAGTTCTGTTATTTCCAAAAGCGATCATTATAAATTTTTTTTACCCTTTTAAATTATTAGTCATGAACTTGAAAAATTTATGTGGAGTATTGACGTATAAAATTATATTTCAGTTTGAAAAAAAATGTCTATATGTATAAATTTGGGATTGAAAATAATTTTTCAACTTCCATTTTTCTGGTGTTGAAATTGAACTTTTTGCCATAGCAAATTAAAAATTTTGCTTTCATACTTATTATAAAAATAAAGGAGTACGAGTTTCAAAAATATTTGAGAAACTTCTATGAAATGAATATTTCAAAACTTGAATGAATTATTAAATTTTTCAACTTTTAACGTATAAAAATAGAAAAATATACCGACAAAAACAGTGCTGTTTAAAACTGCAGAAGAAAACAAATCTTTAAAAAATACTTTTTAACCTTACCTTTACGAAAATGTATCTGTCATAATTCTTTAAGAACAAATTTCCACCAAAGCAAACAAAACAAAGTCGAATGTTTACAAAATCAGAGTCCTATCCTCTTCACATACATTCCATCGATAAATGAAAGTAAGACTGTTCTTCAATAGAATGCAGAGAAGAGTTAAGAATCAATCCTGCTGTCTGGAAAAAAATAGTTTGATTATAAAACTCAGCGATATGTTCAATGACCTTGTTCTAGACCGGTAAGTTGTGCTCTATTTAAAAAAAGAATGATTCTATTTTCGTTTACAACGCCGTATGCTTGTTTTATTTTATTACCTTTCACTATACAAACGTTCAACTTTTCGTACTTTTGTTTGAGAAGACTGCTTTTTAACTTTCGAAGTTCATTTGCCTCTACTTGTTTCCCCTATCTTGTCTATTGCAATGCATGAAGTAAATGCATCTCCCGAACGCACTGCGTACGTGATAGTTTTTAGATAAAAAAAAATGTAAAGTTTATGTAAATTATGAAGATTTTATTTCGTTCCTTTTAAATTTGTAGTACTTTTTTTGT
Organism: Trichonephila clavata; assembly: GCA_019973975.1. Taxonomy (NCBI): domain Eukaryota; kingdom Metazoa; phylum Arthropoda; class Arachnida; order Araneae; family Nephilidae; genus Trichonephila; species Trichonephila clavata. The sequence continues at coordinate 9,921 of BMAO01030598.1, read as the reverse complement.
CCATTATGTAACTTTAATTAAATATTTCTCATCTAAAGTATCATGTTTATTGCGAGGAAGTTGGGTCAATTTGAGATGTGTTGAATTTAGATTCATTATGCTTTATTCTTGGTGGTATATTTTAACATGGAGGGAAAAAAGAATAGTGTTCGCCATTTTGGTGTCGTTTTATTTCTCTAGATTTTCTTGCCCCTTTGTAATATGTATCAATTACACTTTTATATATTCTAAGAATTTACATGTGTCTTTTACATGTAGTATTAAGATTTCGACTGTTGTTTTTAAGTGGGGTCTCAGGGGTGTTGATTTCGCCTCGAAAGCTGAAAATATTAATGATTTTCGACTAAATATAATTCTTTGAGATTAAAATTAAATAATTAGATTCTTTTACATATTTTTATTAAGGAATGAGGTTTCCTAAAAGTGTAAAATGTTTAGAATATAGTCATAATTTTAAAAATTATCAGCACATGAAAAGAAGAAGCATTTCTGCAAGAAAGTTTTAGTAAGTTTTACGTTGCTCATGATATTTTTTAAAACATTAGCTCTCATTACTAGCAATAAGTTGATTTATAAAGTCAATTATATATATCCATATATTAACACTGTAACATTTTTATATAAATAGAATAATAAATAATATTTTTTTAAAAAATAAAAAAATATTTAAATTTTTTTTAATTACAATATTTAAAAAAAAAAAAAATAGAGGAGAATCGGGTACTATTGAATACCAAGGTTTTGGCTATGTTTGTTGCAACTGCTCATGCGAGGGGAAACCTTGAACTGCAGAAGAAAGATTTTCATGATGTATTGCATTGAGAGTTAACCATTTGTGTTGTTGCCACTCAACTTGCTACAGAACAAAGTGTGTTTTGCGATTTTCAAAAGTTTATGCAGGCAAGTTTTCAAGCATTTTTATTTACTAACACACATGTGACTTGAACATTGAAGTTAAACACAATGTACACTTAAAGAACTGTACTTTATAATACTGTGGTCGTTTTTTAGCTGACCATGTTTTGCCTTTCAGTTTTAAGATTCACTTTCCAAGATGGCGTGGCAGGTATTATGGGATACCTTGCATTCCATAATACCCGACGTAAAAGTATAGTATTCCATATGAGCTGACAAAATATACTGAATAAAAGTAAAGGGAAAAATGAGTTTGTATAATATGGATAGCTAAACAGTTAATAGTTATGTAAATAATATGCAGCCCCATTTAAAACTAAAGTACATTTTTTTAAAAGTTGAATCTATTGGAAATGAAACGAAACATAAACAAAAGTCAAGAAAGCTGGATTGTCTTCTATAATAACGTACTCCTTATATAAAAAGTGTTGGAGGATAAACTAAAAGAAAAGGACAAAAGGAACCAGAGACTTCAGAACATTCAAAGACACTCAAGAAATCAGATCGAACTTTTGGACTTGGAGATGACTCCAGTATTAGCAGCAATGAATCGTTCCATTCTGATGGAGCATCTATAATGGACTTCATACCATCAATTAAGGAACCGGGGAAAAAAGATGCAGAATATCTTTTCTAACGAAAAATTATAAGTCAACAAGGAGAAATTTGAATTAAATACTTTAGCTGTTTTCTGTGGCCTCACCTTGAATATATTGGAGCAGATAAAGAATACTGCATTTGTGTAAATAAACTCACAAAACAGAAATGGCTTTCACGTATTCTTAAAAATATGGCTTTTATAGTTAAAAATAACTACGTTTTATGAAATCTTAATTAGTTTCCCAATGTCTTAAACCACCTATTCCCCGTTACCCGACTATTCCATATGACCCTCCATTTATCATTTTTCTTAAAAATAAATTATCTTACAACAAAATAAATATGTAACTCGCTGGGATGAATTCGTAGATCATTCGATGATATTTAATCCACCTCAGGGTGAAATATGGTTTATTTACTGCACAGACACATGTATACAGTTTATTCTACACAGTTCTAGGATGTATATATAATAACGGCAGAAATAACATTAGGGAAAGATTCCCGCATGATGGTCACACCAGTGTACCCGCAGTCTTAATGAATCAACTCCCGGTTTCCCCACCAGAGGGAAACCGTGTAAGTACTCTAATCTGGTGGCGCCATCTAGCAGTTATTACAAAAATAAAAAATAAATATAGCCATTGGTTACAAATATTATTTCTTTTGACTAGTGATAATTTCTTAAAATAGTTTATAGTACTATATATCCACGATGATTTAGGGTTTTTTAAAATCAAAAACCAGTGAAGCTATTTTTAGAAACGTAAATGGTATTCATAATACCCAACTTTCATCTATGTAAGATTAAAATTAGAAAGGTCTTAAATAACATATAACACATTTTATAATTCTATAAGTTTTATACATCAAAGGAAACTATTTTAGAAAATATATGCGTAATGAAAAAAATTAACTTAATATTTCTTACATAAATGTTTTTTATTCTCATTTGGGCTTATAATTTTTAAAATTACAATTATATTCACATTTAACTCTTTTTTTTTTTTCTTGAAACCTCGTTCCTTCAAAAAAAAAAAAAAAAGTGTAAATGATTTGAATAATTTAATTTTAACCTCAAAGAGTTATATCCAGTCAAAAATTGTTTATATTTTCAGCTTTCGAGACAAAATTAACACCCTAAGACCCTTTAGAGTTCATGATTTTTCTGAAATCTTTATTGAATGTTCTTGCACTCAACTAAAAAAATCACTTGACTGTTTTAAAACAGGTATGTATTGTCTTTGGGTTAAGAGTTTTCTATGGAATTTGCTTTTATTTGATTTCAAAACGCTTCCGATTTTTGTTTAATACCATAAATATGCAATTATTTTATTTCACAGAAGTAACAGAAACATTTGCAAACAACGTATTTGGGGGAGGGATGAATTGCTTTTGGAATGAATTTTTTTTTAATTATTAAAAAGGAAAATAAGATACAAGAAAACGTATAAAAATCCTCGAATGTAATAAGCCAATAAATATAAATATTGACACTAACGTGATATGGATGTGTATAGAGTCAGTTGAAATTTTTAAATACTCTTTCGTCATTTCATCGTATTGCTAAAATGATAAAATGTTGCAATAACCAGGGTTATACAGTTCCAAACCAGTGTGATAGATCGATTGATAGTTTTGTTAATAGAACACGAAGGATATCGGCGAAGGATCTCATATTTTTAAACAGCAGGCAAGTATCAAAAATCACAGTTGAGTTGACATTCACTGTTTGTCGCTCAAGGAAGTTAGGACGATGGTTTTGACTTCTACAGCACTCTACATGACTATAACCGTATTGACTTTAAGGAGCATTAACCATACTTCACATCTAGTCTTTAGTCGATTTCATTTTAATTTACGCAGCACCGTGAAGTAGCACGAAAGTGACTGGCATCGCAAATTCGAGCCACGGGCAAGTGACGAGGACGACATTAGAGCTGGCACTCCTTCCCCAAACTTCCATTTTATGCTAAGAGGTGAACTTTGAGTCTGGACTTATATAACGTGAATAACCCTTTCTACGCTGCGGGTCTTTAATGGCACAAGGACTCGAGAATGCCAGCCGCGAGCTCGCGACCTTGTCCACTCGGCCGCTAGTCTTAAGCGGAATTATGACTAAGGACGATGATGGAAGATACGGTTTGCATGTTCAAGTCCATCTCCACCATTCCTCATGAGAAAACGATGGCTGCTGCTTACTAGACAACAAAGTCCTTCCTTGGCGCGGTGAGGAGGTTAAGATAGTAAAATATTTGCTCTGACATCTTCGTCATTAGGCTGTGGTTTAAAATCACGAGTTTGTTGTTAATAGCACATCGTATTATTCTTATATACAGTAATTTCCAATGTGTGGGGGTGCTAACTTTTGTGGATATTCGAAATTATATTGGCATTGGTAGAGAACTGCAAAAGGGGAAGGGGATAGAATTGTAACGAATGTTGTATTGAGACTGTATTGTATTATTTTGGTGCTAACTCTGATGTCGTTCTCATCATTTGACCGTCATATTGCTCCACATGGTATAGTGGTTATTGACGCTGGCTGCTGTGCCGTTGGGCCTGGGTTCGAATCCCAGAGAAGACATGTATGTTTGTAAATAAAAAGTGCCTGTGCGGCATGAGGGTACTTTAAATAGCCGCAAGTCCTCACTTGAAGGAAAGGAAAGGGAAGTGAGGTGGGAGGTCTTGACCACCTCCAAGGTGTTCTCCCTCAAATTTAGGGTTAAGCCTAGACAAATCGTACTGTCACCTGCTCAATGATAAAAGCTACGGCTAACGGCAGGTGTATATCTAACCCTTTGCCGTGATGAATTTCGTAAACCTAGATCTGATACAGTCGGATAGCATTAGCAACAAGAACATATTACTCTTGAATGTGACTTCAAATAATATTTTCAATCATTCAATAAACTAAATAATTGTATGTTTTTTTTTATGATGAATTGAAATGTGTTGATAAAATTATTTAATGCAGTTTTTTTCTTATTCTTATGTCTGGTTGTTACTATAAAATAGTTCTTGACGCTTCAACATTAATTTGGGTGTGAATTTAGTTATAACTTCTTGAAGATGCCAACAATATTGAACGAAAAGACAGCTTTTAAATCTTCTTAATAATGTTCGAAAATTCTTTTTATTGGTGATTGAAAAAATATTATTTTTTTTCCTGTTACGGATAGATGGGAGAAAAAAAAAACTGCAACAATGTAGGGCGAGGTTAAAATTAGTAAATGAACAAGTTCCTATTCATAATGACCTATTATTTCCTTCGACATACTTAAGTACACTTGAAAAAAAAACTTTTCTGAAATATTTAAAATATTTTAATAGTTTAAATTTTAATTAGTGTTTTTAAAAAAAAATACTGATTATATTAGAATTTTATTGTATTTTCCTAAATTTTTTCGCCATCCAAATTTTTTTTTATGACAACCAATTATTTACTTGCAGACGATTCATTTTTCCTTCCAAAGCTCATTTCTTACAATCTTTTTTTCTTGTGCATCATTGAATGCTGAAAAGCCATTAAAGAGATGATTTTAAAAATAAAAAAAATGTTATTTTTAATGAATTGGATCAAATTTTTTTATTTTATTATTTTGGGAGTTGATATGTTTTTTTCTCTTTTATTTATTTACTTGGTAGAGAGAACCCCCTGTCCACCTAACGGTAGACCAATCCCCATTGTACAAATTATACAACTGTTCATGCTTATTGTTCTAACTGTAAAACTGTAATTTACATGTATTATATAGCCCGTTTTTTATCCAAAAAACTATAAGCAGGAAAAAAAAATAAATTTCAAGTCTTTATCTCAGCATTTTAATAGTAATATTAGCAATCAAATTTGTCCCTTAACATAATAATGGCATTTCAGTCGAAACTTGGCCAAATATTTATATCACAGCCAAGTTGGCATCATTTTTTAGCAACTAGTTGGCTACTTGATGACCTTATGAATGCTTCTTGAAATTACGGGAGAAATCTATAACATCACGATCTACAACGTAAGCGGATTTTTCGAAAGAACGTTGAAAGGTAGAGTGGGAGCCTAGGCAAATCGTTCTTGGGTCTCCTCTTCAGTTGAATTCAACTTTTTACGAACCATTTTTACTAACTATACCTTATGTTTTAATGAATTGATTACATCATTATATATATAACTAGCTGTTACCCGCCGCTTCGCTGGGTATTTCAGGATGTTTTATAAATTTTTGCTGGTTATATATATGTATAAATTTTTTGATATTTAAATCCTGCATTAAGAATTCGATTGTATTGAAAAATATACGCCCCTCAACGCCACTTGGGGGTCGATTTTCACTAAACGCATTTTGTGGAGTATTTCTATCTTATGAGATAAATCTGCTTACCAAATTTCAAGACTGTGCGTCTAATAGTTTAAAAATCGAATAATTATTTATATCTCCCCTTAACACCCTTGGGGGTCATTTTTTCCCAAAACCTATTTTGTAGTGGATATTTACCCATGAAAGAAACATGTCTACCAATTTTCAAGAAGGTTGGCCAAGTAGTTTAAAAACGAAAATATTTATCTATTACGCCCCTTAAAGCCCCCTCCCCGCAACGCCACTTTCACAAAAATCATCTTGTATCTGATCTCTACTCTATGAAAGGAATCTATTTATCAAATTTAAAGACTGTGCGTCTAAAGATGGAAATAATTATTTATAATGGCCCCTAAGCCCCCGCAACGCCACTTGGGGGTCAATTTTCACCGAACTCGTTTTGTAGGGGATCTCTACTCTATGAAAGGAATCTGTTTACCTAATTTCAAGATTGTACGTCGAGTAGTTTAAAAATGGAAACAATTATTTATAACGCCCCTTAAACCCCTGTAATGCCCCTTGCTATTCGAATTTCTCAAAATCTGTTCTTATCTGATCTCTACTCCATGGAAGGAACATGTCTACTAAATTTCAAATCTGTAGGGTGAATAGTTCCGGAGATATCGTGATTAGTCAGTCAGTCAGTGAGTTGAGTCGCTTTTCTCCTTTATATATATAGATATATATCATTTAATGAGATATATTTATGTCCCATGATATTCTCACGTGTTTAAGAAGACAAATTAAAAATGAAAACTATGGACAAACTTATGACGTGTTTCGCAAATGTTTTTTTTTTTATTATGCAAAAATTAATTTAAACCTTTGCTGTACGAGGAATCTAGATTTTAAATTTCTAAGATATTTCAAACGTAAGTAAGATTTAAATTAAAGATCGGAATAAAAACATCGGAACTTATCGATTATTTGTAACATGACAATTTGAATTTATTATTGTGGTCGTCTGGAGTTCGAAAAAAATTAAAGTTTGTCTTCTACGAAAACTTTTGTAGCAAATAAAAAAATGTCAATTATTTTTTACTTTTGAATTCGGAAAAGTACATTCGGGTTTTACGGGAGAACATAATAGTTTTATTCATTACTAAAAAAGTTGATGTTGAATTATTTCATATTTGTTATTTTGAGACTAGGAATACGGTAACGTGACCGAGGTAGCATAGTGGTTGAGGTCACGAGTTCGAGCTAGTAATGATGAAGACCCACCGTGCAGAGGAGCCGATGCACGTTTAAAGTGTCGATGCACGTTCAAAGGTCCTCCTGTTGGTGTGGTAGTTAAAAGAGGGAGTTGCCAGCTCAGGTGTCGTCCTCGTCACTTGCCGAGGCTCAAACTTACGAGGTCTGTCGACACTAGCTCTCGTGTTGCTTTACAGTGCGGCATTAATAAACTGTCACTCATGGGATCTAGCAGAGTGAAATGTCATAAAGATTCCAAATGACAAAGTTAATTATCAACACCTTTCGTTTTTCTCTAAGAAGGCATTTATTTATATCAAAAACAAGCATCATCAAGTGATTTGATATCGAGATTTCAGCTCTGGTTTCCTCCTGTGTGAATGAGGTTCCAGTAGTTTATTATAACTGGAAAACCGTGATAGCTCATTACCATTCCCTTCTTTTTCTGTACAGAATATAACAAATATATATGTATATATATTAATATTCTTATTGTATGCTGAAACTTAGTATCTCTTAAGTTATTTATAAAGCATAAATAAAAGCAAACCTCTTATTAAAATTTTGTCGTAAATAAATTATTCATAGATTTTCTTGAATAACATGGAGCAAATTAAAACAATGTTTCCCGTCAAGGATAGTATCTTACTATTTTAAATTTATTTCCATTTTATATATTTTTTTTTCGGCTAAAGAGAAGTTCTACATTTGCGAATTGCTGGGTTTTGTTATTTCTATTTTTTTTTTAACTTTCTTATATTGTGAAAAAATGAAACTGCTGTAACTCGATTACAAAAAATTTGAAAGCACTTTTTTTGACAATTCTTCTTTTCCACTTTAAAAATATACAATTTCCATTGACTACTTTTTTAATACTATGCAATTTCAATTTTACTTTCGAAGGTGTTACAATGATGTATCAATGTTTAGTGGTTCAGAAAAATGATTGCTCGTGCTGCCATCTATTGACATAACGTAAGATTCTTGGTCTTATTAAATAGTTAAATCAAAATATTTTTAATTTCTTGATGAATTCATAATTATTTTTCTTTTGAAGTAAAAATTAAAAATTCTTGTTAGAATTTTTTCTTTCTATGTAAAGTTTTTAATTGTTATCTTACATTTTGAAATTTTAAATAATTTATTTTCCAGTATTGGTAATTTAAACAAAAAAACTATTTCACTATAATTATATTATTAAAAAATTGCTTTGTATTATGTTATATATATTTATATATCTTTCAGGTTTTATAATAATTTGTTTCGATTTAATTTAAATGCAATATAAAATTCGAAAGTATTGCGTTCACAGCGACATCTATCGGCTTCAAAAATGATTTTTAGTAATTTGCAAGGAAACGAAAACAAATTTAAATAATACATTAATTAAAGTAAAATATATGCAAAGTGTAGTAAAAATAAAAAGGCTATTTTTATTTTTGCTGTGTTTTGTGAATTATATTTATTGTACACAAATATTCAGTAACAATTTTTGACAGACATGTTAGAATACTATATTTTAATTTGTTTATTGTAACTAAGTATTTGAATATATATAAGTTTTGGTCAGTTCTCGCTTTTTCTCCAAATGGTTATTATATATATAATTTTACTGTGAATACATATTTAAAAATTCTGGTTAAACTCTTATTTTTTAATGATCAGTTATTAATCGTAATCGTTTTCACTTAATCACTATAAAAATGCTTTATGAAACCCAAACACAAAATAATTATTTATTTTAATTATTTTTCTTACTAAAATATGAGAATTTTTTTTATTGGAAGTGTTGATGTTCATATTATTCTAATGCTACTTCATATGATAAGTCATGTGAAATTAAATATTAATATAATCACAAAAGATTTTTGCTTTAATACATTATTTAAAGTGGAATGATTTATGTATGTTGATATAGTAATCATTATATATTCACTAATATCCTGAATAAAAAATGTTCCTTGAAAAATGGGGACTGCACGTCACATCTACAAGAACAATCAAATCTCAATCTTCCATCTCAAGCTTAAATCAAAACCTGTTAATTCTTCGACTGAATTAATTCTGAAGTTTTATTGACAAATATAATATTTTCTAAAAATTCTATAACAAATAAAAATATTGCTTCGAAAAAGTTTGGACCTAGTTCTCTTCTCCGTTGAAAATGGCTAGAAAGATAGTTTGCAGAATAAGCTGTGTAAATAGGGACGATGTGTACGCTGAATTTTACAATAAAAATAAATGTCATGTCTTTGACAAATTTAAATACTTTAGGATGATTATTTGACGGAAAAATTTAGAAAATTCTTCCCAGCCTTATGTAAGGATGAACAGGAAAGCAAGTCAAAAACTGACAGCGACCGTGCATTTCATATGTCTTATGCAATATTGAAATTAAGGATTTGAATTGTGTTCAATATTACTGGGATTTTTGAATATCTGTTATAGTAGGCGAATATATGTGTGTTATTTGTTTCTGTTGAAAGTAAATTCATTGTATTTACTAGAGAGTTCTAAGAAAAGAAAAAAACCTGCCTGTGTTAACTTCGTGAATCTTTCCTACATTTGAAAACTCCGTTCAATCACTTTTTAATATATATAGTTATTTTTCTAGGCGCAAATTATCGTTGCCTATTGGAAACCATTTGAAGTAGTTTTTACAGTTCTTTGAAAATTTAAAATAGTATCAGCAATTTAAAAATTGAAAGTTGGCTTTGTATTTTTTACGTTTAGGGTTTATAATAATTATTGATACATTTTTATTTTAAATTACTTGCATGAAAATTTTTAAGTAATTTATTTAAACGTAAAATTGCATTTATTACTTAATCTTTTTTAAAAATAATCTTTTCCACTTATA